>CM060272.1:518427-585927 GCA_030684275.1 Acipenser oxyrinchus oxyrinchus | reverse complement strand
ACAGATAATAATAATAATAATAATAATAATAATAATAATAATCCTCAAGTAGATATTGCATTATTCCACACAATAACTGCATATGTAAGAAGGAGCCAGCGCTGGGTTCTCATGCTCAGTGTGTGCGTGTGGGGGGGGGGGTTACATGGAATATCTATTATATATTTTATATATCAGATTTGTTTTGTTTTGTTTTTTATCAGAGCCAGGTAGAAGGAAGGTGTGACATCACACCTAAGGGGGCGGGGCCTAGTGGAGGGCGGTTCCAATCATTCCCACAGGAAGTCTTGTCACCCTTATAAAGTTTCCCCCCATGCTTTTCCCACGCTATACTACGCATTTGCCATAGTTCACCTGGGTGTGCAATGTTTCTGAATATGCTGTACTGTACCTCTCTGTGCTTTGCAATGCTTGCCTATGCTTTACCATGCTGTACTGTACCTCTCTGTGCTTTACTACACTTTGCTGTTGCTATCAAACTCTTAGAAGGATATTGCTAACCTCCAGGCCCGTTAGGAAGTGAGGTCAGAGGCCTGGTGTGACATCAGGCTGGCTCCCTTCCTGTGAGCCCCCCCTCCTCCCCCGCCCCAGGACCCAAACCCAGCGCTGCTTTAAGACAATTAGAAGGATTCAAACATCTGTCTTCAAGTGCATTCAGCTGAGAGGGGATTTAGAGTTTTAATCGGTCACAAAACCTAACGTGTGCTTTCTCTAGCCTGAGACTCGCTTCCTGACTCTGTCTGTGTGTGTCTCTCTGTGTCTCTGTCTCTCTGTCTCTGTTTGTGTCTCTCTGTGTCTCTGTCTGTGTGTCTCTGTGTCTCTCTGTCTCTCTATCTCTGTTTGTGTCTCTGTGTCTCTCTGTCTCTGTGTCTCTGTTTGTGTGTCTCTGTGTCTCTGTTTGTGTGTCTCTGTGTCTCTGTCTCTGTTTGTGTGACTCTGTGTCTCTGTTTGTGTGTCTCTGTGTCTCTGTTTGTGTGTCTCTGTGTCTCTGTTTGTGTGTCTCTGTGTCTCTGTTTGTGTGTCTCTGTGTCTCTGTTTGTGTGTCTCTGTGTCTCTGTTTGTGTGTCTCTGTGTCTCTCTGTCTCTGTTTGTGTGTCTCTGTTTGTGTGTCTCTGTGTCTCTGTTTGTGTGTCTCTGTGTCTCTCTGTCTCTGTTTGTGTGTCTCTGTGTCTCTCTGTCTCTGTTTGTGTGTCTCTCATCTTGTTATTTTGTTTACTGTTTTGTTTTTTCTGGTTGTTTTTTTTGGTGGCCGCAGCGTCAGGACTGAAATTCAAAAGCTATAAAGTCTCCAGTCTCTGATAAAGTACCCGTTGCTTTTCTTTTTTTTTTTTTAAAGAAAATAATGAAATTAATAATAAAGAAGATAAAAAAAACTGCAAAAGCTATCGTGGCCGTTTCTGTAACAAAGTGCTTCTTCATAAGGTGCAAAGAAGTGAACAAACTGTCCACATGGTCCGCTGTGCTCTCAACACCAGCCCCAGCATCAGGGGTCACACTGACAGCTCCCTGCAGCCCACGCTATTCACAGAGCTGCCACTGCTTCACATACTGTGCTGATCAATCAAACACCGTGCAAGAGACGCACTTCCTAACCAACACTCCAGAAAGCATGACTGCAAAACAGACCCAAACCTTCTCCAAGTAACTGTGAAGCTCTGTGACTGGGCCCTGGTTTCCATACAAGACACAATTCTACTGTAGGAACTCCCAATTCCCTCGACTGTTCTCTTTCATGTGGTTTATTAGACTTGTTTAATTTCAGTTCTTTGGAGTAACATTGTGGATTACCCCACTGGACCCCTGCTTCCTGCTTCCTGCCTACGGGCAAGCACAGGAAGTCAGGGCGGGGGTTAAAGGTCATGCCATCTGACCTGGATGTAAACAAGCCTGCAGGCTGCCCAATTAAAAAAAAAAAAAAAAATCTCTATAATGTAAGATAACGTCGCTTTATATATGAGGATGGCGCCCCTTGGTGGTGGCATGCTTTAACTGCATCTGTATTTATCTCCGAGAGAGAGAGAGAGAGAGAGAGAGAGAGAGAGAGAGAGAGAGAGAGAGAGAGAGAGAGAGAGAGGTGTTGCACAGCACAGCGTTTCTGGAGTATTCTAGAGTTGTCACTCGGCCTCTCGTGTCATTTATTGCTCTCTTCATCAACAGTACTTCATTCTCATGGTCCCCAGGGCAAAGAACAGCATCCCTCTAGCTTTCTCTTCAATATATGTATAGATAGATAGATAGATAGATTTGTGTACATATTTCTATATGTTAGGATGTGCAAATTTATAAAAAAAAAGGTGCTTATTCTCTTTTCATATCCCTCGCTCTAAATATATATATATTTGTCTTTCGGACATCCTCTCTCTCTCTCTCTCTCTCTCTCTCTCTCTCTCGCTCTATATATATATATGTATTTATTTATTTTTATCGTCTATTTCTAATAACTAAGTGTCAAGTACCCAAGACAGCCAACTCAAAACAAATAGACAAACCATTTAAAACAATAAAAAACTGGAACTAACAGGAATCTTTAAGGAGGTTAGGAGTGTGTGGGGGGGGGGGCAGTGGTTAGTGTCCCCTAGTGGAGAGCTGTGGTAGTGCTTTAAGAACACAGACCCCCTTCGACCCCCGTTGTAATTTTTAAAGTCTAAGGACAGGGTGTTGACAGTCCACCAGCAGAGCAGACAGGATCGGGTTTAACGTCTCCCCTGAAAGACGCCCCCACCCCGACCCCCAATCCCAGAGGGCCCGACATCACGACACAGAGCTAATCGGCACCCCGTTTAAAACAACACGCACCCCTAAACACGAGCGCTACCAAAACACACCTCGAGTCTCAATCTAGCGTTCCTTATCCCTCACCGGCAGACCGGAGCCAAAAACACACATTATAAATAAAACATTCAGAAATCACAATAATAACAAGAACAACCAAAAAAAAAAAAAAAAATCCTGCAGAAAGAATCTTCAGATTAGATTTTGTGACACCCTGATTTGGTTTTTTTTTTTTTGTTTGTTTTTTTGTAGTTTAGTTTGTATTTTTTTTTTTTTTTTTAAAAGAAGAGTCTTTTTTCAGTCTGTGTGTCTCTTGTTAATTGTCACGTTACCCCACGGTCTCCGTGCTCTCCCCCGAGTGGAGCTCCTCTCCTGGGCCTGTGTCCTGGCTGCTGGGTGCCGGCTCCTGTCTCCGGCGCCCCCCTGTGGCCCCCGCTGGCTCCTGCAGCCTGGGTTTGCGGCCGCGGCGCGAGGGCACGCCGTTGCAGCCGTCCTTCTTGAGGTGGCGGTGGAGGTGGTCCGAGCGCACGAAGGTCTTGAAGCAGCTGCTGCACTGGTAGGGGCGCAGGCCTGTGTGCACGCGCTGGTGGTTCTTCAGGTCGTAGTTGTGAGCGAAAGCAGCGCCGCACTGAGAGCACAGGTACGGCTTCTCACCCGTGTGCTTCCGCATGTGAACCTTCAGCTTGTCCTGCCTGTTGAGAGGGAGCGGAGGGTGTCACTGATACAGCAGAGACACGCACACAGCATCCACTGCTATACACAGCTATACACTGCTATACACAGCTATACACAGCTATACACAGCTATACACAGCTATACACTGCTATACACTGCTATACACAGCTATACACTGCTATACACAGCTATACACAGCTATACACTGCTATACACAGCTATACACAGCTATACACAGCTATACACAGCTATACACTGCTATACACTGCTATACACAGCTATACACTGCTATACACTGCTATACACAGCTATACACTGCTATACACAGCTATACACAGCTATACACTGCTATACACAGCTATACACAGCTATACACAGCTATACACAGCTATACACTGCTATACACTGCTATACGCAGCTATACGCAGCTATACGCAGCTATACACTGCTATACACAGCTATACACTGCTATACACTGCTATACACAGCTATACACTGCTATACACTGCTATACACTGCTATACACTGCTATACACTGCTATACACTGCTATACACTGCTATACACTGCTATACACTGCTATACACTGCTATACACTGCTATACACTGCTATACACTGCTATACACTGCTATACACTGCTATACACTGCTATACACAGCTATACACAGCTATACACTGCTATACACTGCTATACGCACCTATATGCAGCTATACACTGCTATACACTGCTATACGCACCTATACGCAGCTATACACTGCTATACACTGCTATACGCACCTATACGCAGCTATACACTGCTATACACTGCTATACACTGCTATACACTGCTATATGCAGCTATACACTGCTATACACTGCTATACGCACCTATACGCAGCTATACACTGCTATACACACCTATACGCACCTATACGCACCTATACACAGCTATACACTGCTATACACACACACACATGCACGCACACACACACACGCACGCACACACTCACGCACGCACGCACGCACGCTGGCTCGCTCACACACACACACACACGCACGCTCACTCACACGCTCATACACGCACACACACACACACACACAGGCAGGCAGGCTCTCACCTGGTGAAGAGCACGTTGCAGATGGCACACTCACACACACACTCACACACACACACAGGCAGGCAGGCTCTCACCTGGTGAAGCGCACGTTGCAGATGGCACGCACACACACACACTCACACACACACACAGGCAGGCAGGCTCTCACCTGGTGAAGCGCACGTTGCAGATGGCACGCACACACACACACTCACACACACACACAGGCAGGCAGGCTCTCACCTGGTGAAGCGCACGTTGCAGATGGCACACTCACACACACACTCACACACACACACAGGCAGGCAGGCTCTCACCTGGTGAAGCGCACGTTGCAGATGGCACACTCACACACACACTCACACACACACACAGGCAGGCAGGCTCTCACCTGGTGAAGCGCACGTTGCAGATGGCACACTCGTAGGGCTTCTCTCCGGTGTGAGTGCGGATGTGCCGGGGCAGCTTCCCCGCCCCCTGGATCACCTTGGAGCAGATGGGACACTTCTGGAAGGCCTTGGAGCGCATCTTCTTCTCCCCACCAACCCCGGGCCCCCCAGCACAGCCCCTCCCTCCCTCCCCTCGTGAGAGCTGTTAAAGTAATTCAAGTAAAACTCCACGTCTGGCTCCTCTGCCTCGACTCCCTCCTCCCTCCCTCCCTCCCTCCCTCCCTTCTGCCTCTCGAACGAGTTCATCATGTGCTGCAGCAAGGCACTGGCTGACAGGCCAGCCCCCTCCCTCTCCCTCTCCCTCTCCCTCTCCCTCTCCCTCTCCCTGTATTCCTCGCTATAATGTCCGTTCTGAGAGGGTTGGAAAGCTCCCGATGCAGCCCAGGCTAGGGGGTCTCCTCCCTCATTCCTCTTCCTCCTCCCCCTCCTCTTCCTGTCCCCCTCTCCCCCCTCCTCCACCTCCACCTCCTCCTCCTCCCCTGCCAGGGAGGGGTGCTGTGGCATGCCCAGGGGTGAGTGGTGCTCGCTGGGTGCTGTGCTGCCGTTGCTCTGGGAGGCTCCTGCTCCTCCTCCGTTGCGGTGGCCGGGGTCTCCCAGCTCCGGCGTGCTGCAGCTGCTGCTCCAGTGGGATCCGCAGCTCTGGAAGAATTCCAGGTACTCCCGAGCCCGGAGCCAGTTCCCCTGGTCAACCGAGTCCCCGGGGGGGTGTGTCTGCCGGGAGCTCCCCTCCGCCCCCTCCTCCCCTCTCCCCAGAGCCGCATCGCAGCCCTGCAGAGCAAACAGAGACACACAGGTCAGCGCACGCACGCGCACACGCACGCACGCACGCACGCACGCACGCACGCACGCGAGAGCCTGGAACCACAGACACTGTGGCAAAGTAACTCAGAGAACAACATCTTCATATAGTCAGGAGGACTCTTATAAAACGTCACCATGGTAAACTTGCAGTCATTTTGCAGACCCCGCCCCCATAGATTACCATGGTTTGCTATGTTTTCTGAATGTGCTTTACCACACCTCTCTGTACAATGCTTCCCTATGCTTCACCATGCTTTCACTGTGCTTTATTACACTGTGCTGTGCCTGTGAGAAACTTTTATAAGGCTTACCATGGTTAATTTTTAATATGCTTTACCAGACCTCTCTGTGCTTTACAATGCTTCCCTATGCTTTACCAGACCTCTCTGTGCCTTACCAGACCTCTCTGTGCTTCCCTATGCTTCCCTATGCTTTACCATACCTCTCTGTGCTTCCCTATGCTTCCCTATGCTTAACCACACCTCTCTGTGCTTCCCTATGCTTCCCTATGCTTTACCATACCTCTCTGTGCTTCCCTATGCTTCCCTATGCTTTACCACACCTCTCTGTGCTTCCCTATGCTTCCCTATGCTTTACCACACCTCTCTGTGCTTCCCTATGCTTCCCTATGCTTTACCAGACCTCTCTGTGCTTCCCTATGCTTCCCTATGCTTTACCACACCTCTCTGTGCTTCCCTATGCTTCCCTATGCTTTACCAGACCTCTCTGTGCTTCCCTATGCTTTCACTGTGCTTTACTGCACTGTGGTGGTACTGGGGGCATTGTTATAAGGTGACACGTGGGCAGGTGTGTGGGCTGTCTGAGCTGTGACTTCCAGTAAAAGAAGGTAAAGACATTGAAAGGAACCCACTTGACTTTCATGAGTTTATAACACCAATAATCAGTTAACAGTCAAACTGAGGGGCCATAAAATGAATTGAGGAAGCAGCGATTCCTTCTCACAGTTCAGCTGCATCTCAATAATCCAGAGGTCACTTCTACTTTAGCTGGGCGAGTTGTTTTAAATTATTATTATTATTATTATTATTATTATTATTATTATTATTATAAAATTGGCATTTTATAAAGTCGTTTAAGCAGGACAGTTTCTCCAAAGCGTAGGTTACAGTTTTGGAGTGAGCTGGTGAATGTTTTGCTCGTCCCTTCAATGGTGTAATCAATGCAGACATCAGCTGAAAGGCGAAGGAAACGCCACCAGATAGAACAAGCAAACCAGAAAGAAACGATTCAGACGCTTCATTCAGGGGCTTGTCTGCAGTCTCTCGCTATGCATTGTGATGTACGTGTTAACTGTTCAGCAAACTAACAACCTTCAGTTACTGTGGTTACAGTTCCCAAGAACCTAGGGGCGGGACGGGGGTGTGGTTTCAACTGAGCGGCCGCTGTGATTGGATACATTTTTGTCAGAATCTTTTTAAAAGTGATAAAGTCAATGTTGTCTCAGAGCTGGTTATAGGGGGGGGTTGTTTAAAGGAATATAAATCGCTGGTATCACAGCAGCCCCTCCGCTGAAACCCCGCCAGGTCCTTTCCTCTCGCCCGGTTCCCCTCTTGCTGCAGGCAGGTGGGTGGAACGGTACCTGTGTGCTGAGCACCTTGGTCTCCAGCAGGTGGCAGCAGACCTCCCTCACAGGCCGGATTTCAAGGAGGCGTGCGGCGCTCAGGACCTCCCCCACGTTGGTTGCGTTGAGGGTGAGGGTGGCGGTGTAGGCGAAGTCCAGGAGGGAGGCCAGGGCCCCGGGGCTCACGAAGTCGATCCCGTAGACGCTCTGCCGGTCCGCGGCGGCCCCCGAGGTGAAGAGCTTGTGGAAGTACGGGCTGCAGGCGGCGAGCACGGAGCGGTGAGCGGGGAACTCGCAGCCCTGCGCCACCAGGAGCAGGTCACACAGCGCCCCGCTGAGCCGCTGCTCGTTCAGCCCGCCCAGGATCTCGCTGCTGTGGTCTGGGAACGGGATTCCGATCGGGCCCTCCTCCGCCGCGGCCCCACCGCTGCCCCCCGCAGACATCTTCCACCAGCCCGCCGCGGACCCTCCGATCACAGCCTCCCGCGCCGCCGTGCTCCCCCTGCCCTGCGTCCGGCCCTCTGCCGCCAGCCCGGCGCCGTCTGGCTTCCTGGAGAAAGCAGACAAGATGGAAGCGTGACACGACAGCCAGCGGCGTGCTCCACAAGCAGGAGCTCCGACACCGGCTTCTTAGCCAGCTTCCTGGCCTCGCGTCTTATTACACAGAATCCCTGACAGTTTGCAGCAGCAATCCCAGCGAGTCTCTCTGAGAATCGCTCTGAGAACGCAGCCAGGGTTAAGAGTCTCATTACAGAACAGTTTGATTCAACGGACACGGGACATGGCAGAACTGCCTAAAGCAAACGCCATACAAGTCAATTGAGTTTTTCAGTTTGCAATTAAAAAAAAAAAAAAAAAATCACTGTAACCTGCTGTTATTATTACAGTTATCATTTCCTGTAGTGAAGCCGTGCACTCTTCCTCACAGCACAGCTCTTACTCCACAGCATGCCTGTATCCCACAAGCACGGCTGACAAGCACATCATTCAGGAGGCTGTGCCCTGGCCTGGAGGATTCTCGCCTTGTCACCGCGGCTTGTGATCACACAGGGCAGCTGACTTCATCTCAACCCAGCCAGCACAGCACCAGGGAAAACCTGCCTCCGTGTGTGTGTGTGTGCATGTGCGTGTGTGTGTGCGTGTGAGAGTGTGTGTGTGTGTGTGTGTGTGCATGTGCGTGTGTGTGTGCGTGTGAGAGTGTGTGTGTGTGTGCATGTGAGAGAGTGTGTGTGTGTGTGTGTGTGTGTGTGTGCGTGTGAGAGTGTGTGTGTGTGTGTGTGTGCGTGTGAGAGTGTGTGTGTGTGTGTGTGTGCGTGTGAGAGTGTGTGTGTGTGTGTATGTCAGTGTTCCCCAGTGATATTGTGTTTGTCTCAGTGTGTCTGTGTGTGTGTCTTCGTGTCTGATTGTCTGTCTGTGTCTCAGTGTTTGTGTGTGTATCTATGTGTGCATGTGTATGTGTACTGTGTGCATATGTCAGTTTGTGTTTGTGTATCTTTGCGTCAGTGTGTGTGTGTGTGTGTGTGTGTATCTTTGTGTCAGTGTGTGTGTGTGTATCTGTGTGTCAGTGTGTGTGTGTGTATCTGTGTGTCAGTGTGTGTGTGTGTGTCAGTGTGTGTGTGTGTTGGGGTGCAGTGGAAAAACCCCAGCACAGGGCGCAGCTGAGTGCAGGGATGGTCTCAGCTCTAGGGAGCTTGTCAAGCTGGTCTGAGCTGGTTACCCCACCCTGAGATCCCTGCCAAGTCTCAGGAAGGCAGTGCGCTCATGTGCAGGGCGGGATTCAGAGACACAACCTCCCTGTAAACTTTACACAGCCACAGCACCTTCACGAAGAGCAGAGGGGATCAGCCTCGCTGTACAGCTCTCTGTAAACCTCCCTGTAAACTTTACACAGCCACAGCACCTTCACGAAGAGCAGAGGGGATCAGCCTCGCTGTACAGCTCTCTGTAAACCTCCCTGTAAACTTTACACAGCCACACAGTTCAGAGTGAGAGGAGTGAAGATACAGCTGCTTGGGTTTGTGTGGATTGCTGTTCAGAGTGACAGGAGTGAAGATACAGCTGCTTGGGTTTGTGTGGATTGCTGTTCTCCAGTCTCTTCCCTTGTTTCTCTCTTGATGGTAAATCAGCCCAGCCGACCCCAGTGACCCTCACCTGATGGTCAGCACTGGGTTTCTGCAGAAACCTCCATCCCTATGATCAGCACTGGGTTTCTGCAGAGACCTCCATCCCTATGATCAGCACTGGGTTTCTGCAGAGACCTCAATCCCTATGATCAGCACTGGGTTTCTGCAGAGGCCTCCATCCCTATGATCAGCACTGGGTTTCTGCAGAGACCTCCATCCCTATGATCAGCACTGGGTTTCTGCAGAGACCTCCATCCCTATGATCAGCACTGGGTTTCTGCAGAGACCTCCATCCCTATGATCAGCACAGGGTTTCTGCAGAGACCTCCATCCCTATGATCAGCACTAGCAGATCAATGGACCTTGATCGTTACACAGCTGGCTCAGAATGAACGCCACATATACCATCTGACTTCACAGTTTCAAATATTAACCTCAGAGACCTCCATCCCCATGATCTGTGTGCACAGCACGACTTTTCACTTGCTCAGATGAATGGCTTGGTCCTCAGCCTCTTTATTTAAATCTCAATAGCAGTCTTCCTCTCTCCAGGTCACAAGCCTACATGAGCTATCTTATTTCAGATCGCTCTCCTTTCCATTCATCCCTTCATTCATTCATTGTATCAATCATTTTAGCGTTTGTTTGCAGTAAGCAGGTGTCTCATTTTTGCCCGATTGCCCAGAGTCTGCTGTTGACCCCAGCGTGACCCCGGTGCAGCGCAGCACCATCAAAACACATCAGCGCCTCCCAGTCGAGGGGCGAGCCCGCAGGGATCTGGGGGCCCCCTTAAACCAGGGGCCACGGTGACGACACACCATGAAGATCTCCTGTCTGTCTGATCTGAGGGTGGCAGTGCGATTGCAGATTCGTAAACACACACACACACACACACACACACACACACGTGCGCACGCACACACACACACACACACACACACACACACACACACACACATGTGCGCACGCGCACACACACACACACACGTGCGCACGCACACACACACACACACACATGTGCGCATGCACACACACAGTCACACGCACACCACCCTGTCTGAGTATCTGTTTGAAATGTGCATTCCGTCTGGCCCTCAATGTTAACAGACTCATCTGACGTTGTTAATCACTGTGATGCTAACTTGAACTACCTGCTTGTAACTCCTTAGACCCTGCAGCGGAGCTCTTAATACAAATAAACGTGGGACAGATTAACAGAAGAACCAGCTCCTGAACCCTCGTGACCCCCCCTGAACTCTCCTGAACCCCCCCTGAACTCTCCTGAACCCTCGTGAACCCCCCTGAACTCTCCTGAACTCTCCTGAACCCTCGTGAACCCCCTGAACTCTCCTGAACTCTCGTGAACCCCCCAGAACTCTCCTGAACCCTCGTGAACCCCCCTGAACCCTTGTGGACCCCCCTGAACTCTCCTCCATAACAACCAACCAAGAAGCAGAAAAAAAAAAAAAAAAGCAGCATTGATTCCGTTCTGTTAAATTCACAGCCGGATGGTTTCCTTCTCAATCTCCTCCCGTAGTTAATGAACTCTTTTGCAAGGAGATCAGGATGTGTGGTGTGGGTGTGTGGGGGATGTAGTGAGGAGAGAGAGAGAGAGAGAGAGAGAGAGAGAGGGAGGAGGGAGCGCTGCTGCTGCACTGGCCCGTCAGTCCTGCAGCCTGCCTGCTCGCCTGCCAGCCTGCCTGCCTTGGGAGAGCTCAAGTCCTGCAGCCTGAAGACAGGAAACTTGACGAGATCCCACACAGACCCCCCTCCCCCTCCTCAGTGCCCAGCTCCCTCCTCCTCTCAGTGGCCCTCCTGCCTGTCAGTCACCACACCTCCCCACCAGGATAGGTCTCTCTCCACTTCCTTCCCTGTGTCTCTGAGGACAAGGCATTCTGGGATCTGTAGTCCCAAGCTCCTATTCCACCTGCTCCCCAGGCCTGCTGGTGGACTACGTGTCCCAGGCTGCCTGCAGCTGCTCCAACGTAAGCACCCAGGACAGAATTGTACTCCAGTATGCAGCTCGCAAGATGCCAGGTAGAGAAAACAAGAGGCAAGCCCCTCTGAGCAGGCCTCGCTTTCGGGAACAAACGCTCCCCTCCGGGGGGAGAGACACTCCGGTCTCCCCAGGGTCCAAATCTCTTTCCCAGCCTCACTGGAAGAGCAGCCCCCCCTGACCTCAATCCACACGGCTTTCAAAATAAAAGTGTTTCCGTGTGCAGCGCACAAAGCCACGCACACACACAAGCACTCACACACACACACACACACACAAGCACACACACTGCTACACAATCTGCTGTACTATAGTTCCCCCACACACACACACACACACCACCAAGCAAACACAAGCACAGCGTTCCTGTTGCTGCTGCCACCGTACCTGGGCTCCTCTTTCTTTCTTTGCATCCCGTTGTGAATAAACTTTAAATGAAAAATAATAACAACTAAAAAAAATACAAATAAACAGTGCTGATAATAAAAACCAAACTGGGCAAAAACAAGAGAGACAGTGAGAGAGAGAGAGAGCGAGAGAGAGAGAGAGAGAACTTCCTACTGTACACACAGACACCAGATCACAACTCCCTCCCTCCCTCCCTCGCTCTCTCTCTCTCTCCCTCTCCCTTATCCCCCTCTTCACATCTCTCTCTCTCTCTCTCTCTCTCTCTCTGCGGCCCTTTTTTAAAGCGACAGTCCTGGCTCTGTACTCACCTGTAGTTGCTGAGCTGCTCCAGTATCTCCGAGCTGTCCTCCGCTCTCTCGCTCTCTCTCTCCCTGTCGGCTCTTCAGAGACTCGTGTGCACAACAGCAGCAGCTCCAGCAGTGAGAGAGGAGGCAGGCAGAGCAGCTCAAATCCCTTCCTGGTTTCTGGAGGGCAAAGGGGTCCCTCCCTCCCTTCTCTCTCTCTCTCTCTCTCTCTGTCTCTCTTGCTCTGTCTCTTAAAGGAACAGCATTCCCTTTTTCTTTCTCCTACTTCTTTTCTGTTTTGGAACTATTTTTGGTTGTTGTTGTTGTTGTTTCTCAAGGAGAGGATTCTCCCAACTCCCTAAAATCCAAGAAGTTCCCCCGCCTGTGTCCCTGCGTTCTGGAATAATAACAATAACAATGACAAGAACGATAGGGCTGTGATGGGTTGGTATTACTAACATTTTAATAAGCTGCCACTCCTTCCTGGTTAAGCGAGTGGAGTGAGTGAGTGAGTGGCGAGGGGGCAGGGTGATTGCATAAGCTCTGTAATCCAGGATGGGCCCTCTCTCTCTCTCTTTCTCTCTCTCTCTCTCTCTTTTCTAGTTCCGTACCCACCCAACCAGCCTGAGGTCTTTCTGTTCCACCCCACGCTTAGCAGGTCTTGGCCTGTCCCTGACCAGAGGGGATGCCAGCAACCCACCCCGCCCAAATCCACCAGGGTCCAGGGCCAGCAGCGCCTCGTACTTAACCCCCAATCTGCCTGATGCGTGTATAAAAGCAGGAATAAATGCTAGTCAGACACACCCTCTCTCTCTCTCGCCCCTTTAACCATTCACCTCCGAGGTACTCGCTAACTAATTAAACTGATCCTGTTCATGAAATCTGAATCGATGTTGACATTTCAAGGAACCTGAAGTTCCAGTCTGTCACATTTTCAGAAACGAGGTAATGGTATAATGGTCTGGCATCAAGTCTGAATGAACCCTGTCCTCTGGGGTGATTGCGACTCTGCAGAGCAGCCCTGAACCCCGCAGCGGGGCGGAGGAACGCACTCGGGTTCGGAGGTGCTGCAACTACTGACCAAAAAACTAGAGAACGGAAGAAATCTGGGAATCCCCAATGGCATGCAATGCGTGCGACTATTCAGAAACAATCACGGGGAAGCAGAAGGATCTCAGGCAGAGACTGGCTCCCATCCTGTCCCATTGTTCCTGGAGCAGTAGGACTTGCGGAAAACCACAGAGAGAGAGAGAGAGAGAGAGAGAGAGAGAGAGAGAGAGTTAATTAAGCTTTCCATTGTCTTTCTGGTAGAAGTGTTCAGCTGCCAGGGCAACACAGTGCTGCAATGTCGGCATGATGACCTCACTGCAAACCATGAAGAGTGGTGTCGCCCCCCAGAGGCCACCGCCAGTATTTCTCCAGATTTATGTTATGCAAGAATACCCGATAATAGGAGATTCCAGGCTGTTTTTGGCCGGTGTGGTGTAGCGGCATTATGGCAGTTACATATCAAGAGAGATACAGAATTGGTATGGTGTTTAAGATGCAGCAGCTCTATGTTATTAATATGTTATTAATATTTGCTGTACTTTCATTTAATACACATGCATTAAAAGCCGCACTAAATTATTGATGGAATCACGTTAACAGCTGCATATTTTGACACAATTTTCAAAGGGATGTGGGGTAGAAACCAGGCTTTTGGTTTGTACCCCAGCAATGAGAAACTCTCTAGAATGGATGAGAACACTTCAAAAAAACACACAGACACAAGTATTTTATTTTATTTTTTTTTGCAATGTAAAGTGCCATTTATTACCAATATCGAAAAAAAAAATGAAAAAAACACAACTTTTACAAACAATGTTTCGCTAACCCTTTTGAAATCTAAGCACAGCACGGGGGGGGGTATAAACAACACAAAACAAAAACCTTTATAAAAAAAAAAAAAAAAAACAGAGGAGAGGGGAAAGCCGTCCCCATGCGAGACTCAGTAAAAGCACTTGATCCTGAAAAACAGAAGATTTGATCCAAAGAGAGTCACCGTCCAGGGCTGGGGGACAATTCCTGTCTCTCAATTCCGATTCCATTTCCTTTTTAGAGTCGATTTCCAAATCCTCATTTGAAATCAATTCCAACACATCTCTGATCGAAACTGCAATGAGCTTCTCACAGTGGCAACCAAGGACTCTGCAGCCCCCCCGTTAGTCAGCTAACCTGGCTTCAGGTGAAAGCAGCTCAACAACGTCTCTGAAATACGGAACTGAAAATCAAGAATGAACCCAACCCTGTCCTTCTCATCACCTCCACCTCGAGAGTCAAGGAGAAAAGCACAGAACATTCCTTCACACCACAGACAAGAACACACATCACCACTTTCACTTTTATTATTATTATTATTATTATTATTATTTTTTATTTTTTATTTTTCTTTTAAACACTTTACTTAAATTATACATTCAATCTACATGGTTTACTTGTCAAAAAATTAAATTAAAAAAAAATGACTGATGCACGTTTTTGTTCAAAGTCGTGATTTTCGTTGAGGTTATTGTCTTTACAACAAACAAAAATACAAATAAAACAAAAAAAAAATAATAGACAGATCTACACAGATCAAAAGAAATAAATGGGGATAAAAAAAAAAGATGTTTTTAAATACCAGCAAGATAATTAAACCCCAAAAACATTCCATGAGTTAAATGCGCTTGTTTATGGTCAGATAAGCAGACTGTCCCGCGCTGGGAGAGATTATCAGGTGTCTGCGCTGGAATCTCATTGTTTTGATAAACTTGTCTGGGTGTCGGTGTGGTGGGGGAGTGCGAGTGCGATCAGAAGAGCTCAGGAACCCCCACCCCACTCTTTACAGTATTACAATCCGGCTCACGCTGCGAGAGAGCGCAGAACACAGCAGCAGCAGCAGCACTGAAACATGTGAGAGAGAGACAGAGACAGAGAGAGAGAGACACAGCAGAGAGACCCCTGCCTCAAGCCTGCCTGTTCTGGACTTTACGCACACAGAACATGAGAAATGTTCTGAATGAAAAGGACAGTCCCTTCCTGGGGCGACACGGGGCGGGGGACGAACTGGCTTGAGAAAGTCAACTACAGCTGGATCACCCGTAACTATTCACCCGTACTGCTGAATTTAGAGCCGCTGAAAGAGACGTAATAAATTTAATGACAGACGTTTCGACTGCCTGAAAAAGAAAGAATGAAAGTAAAAGAATGAGCCGCTTGCTGGGGGTCAGGGAGGAGTAACGAGGAGGAGCGGTGGATCCTAGCGCCGTACAGACAGACAGACAGACAGACAGACAGACACAGGGCAGCTCAGCGCCTCCCTCCCTCCCCGGGCCCGGCCTGCTGTCCCTCTACACTGCAGTGCGGGTTGGGGTGCTGGGCTGGTTCAGTCCCATTGTTTTACACATCCAGCCGGCAAAGTCAACCTCCTCCACCTCGGAGCGCTTGATGAATGTGTGGTTCTGCAAGAGAGAGAGAGAGAGAAAGAGAGAGAGAGAGAGAGAAAGAAAGAAAGAAAGAAAGAAAGAAAGAAAGAGAGAGAGAGAGAGAAAGAAAGAAAGAGAGGACACACAGAGAAAGAAAGGAAGAGAAAGGAGAGAGAGAAAGAAAGAAATGAGAGAAAGGAGAGACAGAGACAGAAAGAAAGGAGAGAGAGACAGAGAGAAAGAAAGGAAAGAGAGACAGAGACAGAGAAAGAAAGAGAGAGAGAATGTGTGTTATTTGTCTAGTCAGTTTAGAAGTGAAAGCGCTGCCTGTATGTTGGCCTGTGACCGGCTGTAACGTGCGGTTCTTCACACACTCACCACCAGCATCTTCAGGTCAGCCCTCTCTGCAGGATTCTTGATGAGGCTGAAAAATGTAAAAAAATATATATATTACTGTCCCTGTGTGTACCAATACAAACATTCAATTCCATTACTGGAGCACAATCCCCAGAGGAAACGCTGACAGTGCCTTCCAGACCTACATCACACAGCAGCATTTACTTCAGACCCTGCGACCGTCACTACTGTGCTGCTGCCTCTGTGGAAATCTGCACTGCATGGGAGTCAATGCCGAGTGCTTCCACACAATGCAAACAGGCGTGCGTGTGCGTGCGTGTGTGTCCACAGATGAGCAAACCTAAACTACAGAATGCTTTGGAATGCACAAATCATGAGCAAACACCACAGAACTGCCCCCTCCCCTCCCCCCCCCGCACCCTCCAGCTGCTGCAGGTGTGACGGAAGCTCACCAGGGTAAACTGGACGACTGCAGACTCACCATTTGGTGACGAACTCCTGGAATTCAGGGGTGAAGACTCCGTGTGGCAGTTTGGGAGGAGGCTGCGAGAAACACAAAACGAGAGAACGAAGAAGGAACAGCGATATTATTAAAAGCTACGTGGAGTCGGGAAGCAACACTCAAAGCCTCGCTGAAAAGTACCGACCTCATTGACGATGTAATCCAGCAGCTCGAATATCGCCATGGCGGGGCGGCTGTCTATCCCATGGCCTGAAGAATCAAACACAAGAGCTGGTCAGAGATTCTCAACACGCGGCGATCAGGCATTGCACAGGCAGAGAGAGCAGACTGTAGCTCAACTAACTCCCTGTCAGCCAGAACTGGACTCCCCTGCCGACCCAAGCCCTCCCTCCCCGGACGGCGCTCGGCCAATTGTGCGTCGCCTCCTAGGAACCCCCGGTCGGCAAGGACATAGCCTGGATTCGAACCTGCGTTCTCCAGGCTATAGGGCGCATCCTGCACTCCACGCGGACCGCCTTTACTGGATGCGCCACTCGGGAGCCCCAGCCAGAATTTAAAAAAAAAAAAAAAACACACAAACGAGCTTAAATTAAAAATACTACCAGAAACTTAATGATTCCAACCACAGACGCCTGCAACTGAATGTATGAAGCTTCTGTAGGCGTTTCTAAACTAGGAGCTGTGGATTGCGTCACAGGGCAGGCGCACTTTATTGAACTGGGCTTCAGACCAACTACCCCAAATCAGTGTGCGTGCAGCTGTGCGCGTTCCTAGCCCCTCGGGGGGGGGTGTGTGTGTGTGTGTGTGTGGGGTGCGTCACTCACCGCTCACAGGCCTGCCGGGGGGTCTGGGTCTGGGGGAGGTGCTGGGGGGAGCCCCATCGGCTCCGGCCCCCACCGACCTGCCGAACACGGCCTCCAGCTCGCGGGCGTCGGGCGGGGGGATGGGGTAGCGCCCGATCGACAGCTCCACCAGGGACAGGCCCATGCTCCACACGTCCGACTGCACGGAGTAGTGTGTCCCCTGCAGGCGCTCCGGCTGCACAGCGAGGCGATCAATCAATATACCAGTCCATACATCAATCTGTACACAACCCCTCAACCCTGCCTTCAACAGCGCTCCGCCCCTCCGACACTGCTGGATCAGATATTATAATAGGCTACACGACAAGGGGGACCCCCAAACACTGCCTCCCTCCACTTACAGGGATGGAAATAAGACCCCAGTGCATAGCAGTTTGATCCGTTCCTGGTTTTACTGGGAGTTTAGTAAGACGCACCCGAACTGTGGCTGATCAAGCTCGTGGTAAAACCTGGAACTGCTGTGCATCGCATATACTAGAATAGAGATGCCATGCCTCTGCCAGTCCCTTTCACTGGAGTCCCAAATCCTGCTGCCCTTACAACTATGTACACACACGTCACAGAGAGTCCCATTGACAGCGTCACACTCCCCCTCCTCTTCGCAGAATACAATCGAAGGCTGATATTTTTTCCACCCTCGGCTCTCCAGCATGGTCTCCAATATGGTATTCAAGGCTGCTTTCAACCCCCAATAAAGCAGACACGCACAGCTCTCTCCTCCAGCGCGGTCTCTGTTACAATGCAATGCCACCTCTCTCTACTCTAAGGCAGTTGCGAGCTCCCCTCCTCCCCCTCTCCTCTGAATCCCCGGTGCAATACCCCTGCCCAGCCCGGTTTACTCACAGACATGTAGGACCTGGTCCCGACGAAGGAGTTGGCCATGGAGTCGATGAGCTGACCGCTCACCCCGAAATCACACAGCTTGATCTCCCCGCGAGAGTTCACCAGGATATTGGAGGGCTTCACATCTAGAGAGAAGGGGGAGAGAGAGAGAGAGGAAATCAGATGCTTCCAAGGGCTCGGTGGCTACCTCGAATCAAGTCGAGAGCGCGCGTGAGAATGAAACGCAGACGCTCTCCGCTCGTTTAGAGACAGCCTCTTACAGACATGCATTACACGGACGAAGGCCCCGGCTGAAATGTCCAGCAGTCCAGCGGCCGCTCATCCCAGCACGGCTCCAGCTCATCAGATCGACCCCTTCGCTTGTTAGGTCAGCTTTACCGTCCCAATTCAGGACGCAAGTGTCATTTCAGAACTTGCAAGCTGCGGAGCATGACTTTTACCATTATTATTATTATTGTGCACGCCAGTGAAGTGCAGGTAAAGACTGGGGGAGACGATTCCTTTCTCCGTGCAGAGAGAGCGAGAGAGGGGGACAGGGAGGGGAACTGGCGCAGGGTAAGCCCTGGGCGCGGTCAGTGTGTAGTCACTTCTGTAATGAGCGCAGAGAGAGTCAGTCTGTAATTAAGAGCTCAGTCGCCTGCAACACTGCCCTGCCTCCGTCACACAGCACTGCAGGCAGGGGAGGGCGAGGCACAGCGAGCAGGCCTTAAAGCTGCAGGGACTCTGAGGATGCGGATGTAGCGCACACGCACGCACACACAGTGAGAAACATCACGCTAGTCTCGCCCCCAGTCCAGGGTTTCTACCCCCAGTTTTACCAGGATTTTGAGCAATCGGCCCCACAGTTAAATGCATGGTTCTCCTCCCGATAGCGAGCCCACAGACTCGGGTGAGACTGCCTCGTGCCGTGGGGAGGTGCGATCAGTCAGTTCAGAGCAGATTCAGCAAGGGCCCGACTGCTCAAACTCCCAGCACCTGCTCATTTCAATAACATACCTCGACAAGGGGAGCTCTGATACCCAGGAATTGGAGAACTGCTAGTGCGAGTTTCTAACTGCGCAATGTATTTATTTAAAAGGTTTAAACACACTTTAGATTCATCGTGCTGCAGTGGATCTAAACACTGCCCTTGTTTAGAATCATCAACAGAAGGGTACTTTACGAAAGGTGTATTTTGTAAAAATGACAGGTCCTGACTGAGTATTTAAATGGGAGCGGCAGGCTTCAGTCTGGGAGCAGTTTAACTCATTTTGGATTCTGTCTGTATCTCTGTGATACAGTTTGGCGAGCGAGCGAGCGAGAGCGCACAGCAGTGGGGGTCGCTCACCTCTGTGCATGATCTGATGCTTCTCCCTGAGATAGGCCAGGCCTCGGAGAACCTGCAAGGAAAAAATCGAAGCTGTTTAAAGCACAACAAAAATCAGTAAGAAATTAATTACACAATTCGTATTTATTCTGTTTCTGTTCAAAACCTTCGTTATTAGCACACACTGATGAAGACAGAGACAGACACACACACAGGCAGACACACACACACACACAGGTGCCAATTACAAACTGAATCACCTGACCACTAGTCACTGGACAGTTTCACAATGCAAATCTCTGCAACTAAAGTGCTGGCTGCACCCCACCATTGTACCTGCAATTAACTTAAAGCAAAACCGCTCTGCCGGCTTGTGTCTCCTCAAACCCGAGTCGCCCTGCTCTCTGCATGCTGCTGCGCAGCTCTTAAGAGCCCCGCATGAAACGCTCTTTCTCTCTCTCTCCACAACTAGGAATTCTTACCGCTATGCTGACTTTTCCAAGGATCTCCTCCGGGATTCTCCTGGCTTCCTTCAGTACCTGATCCAGAGAGCCGCCGTCCTACAGAGGAAGGAACACAGCCGGGAACGTCAGAGAACGCGGGAATATATATATAAAAAATAAATTAAAAAATGATTGTATTAAAAAAAAAAAAAATAAAAAAAAGAAGTCAAACATGAGCTCCAATAGCCGCCTCCTTCGACGGAGGGTTGAAAAGCTTTCACAGCAGTCGTCAGCGTTTGGTAGAGTGAACAGGAAGGCTCTGTTTGATGTGCTGCGGCCCCTGGCTCACCATGTGCTCCATGCAGATGCTGATCTCCCCGTCGCTGTAGAAGGCCCCGTAGAAGCCCACGATGTAGGGGGAGTTGCACTCGTGCAGCACCTGCAGCTCCCGGATGATCTGGTTCCGGATCGCAGGCTTGATCTCCAGGTGGATGAGCTGAGGAGGAGAGGGACAGGGAATCAGGAAGAGCTTCCCAAACACACACACCCACACACACACACACACACACACACACACACACACACACACACACACCCACACACACACACACACACCCACACAGACACACACACACGCAGGGTAACTGGGAAGAGCATCCCAGACCCACACACACACACACACACACAGAGACACACACACACACACACACACACACACACGCAGGGTAACTGGGAAGAGCATCCCAGACCCACACACCCACACACACACACACACACACAGACACACACACACGCAGGGTAACTGGGAAGAGCATCCCAGACCCACACACACTGACACTGGGACTTCAGCGATCACAGAAACGAGTCTGCCTGCAGGGCATGAGGAGGGAAGAAAGAGAGAGTGATACAGACATACACACACACACCCACCCACCCACCCACACACATACACACACACACCCACACACACACACACACACACACACACACACAGATAGATAGATACACACCCCCCGACTCAGCGGCCCCCTCTTACCTTCCTGGCCATGATGAGCCCCGAGGGTTTGTGTCGCACCTTGGTGACCACGCCCCCGTTGCCGGCTCCGAGCTCGCAGATCCGGTGGAAGTCGTCGTCCTTCAGCTCGCCCACCTTGGCCTTCTGCGTGAGGAACGCCTCGAGACGCTTCTTCTGCTGCTCGTCCAGGTCCAGCTCCTCCAGCTTCTTCTGCAGGGCCTCCAGGTTAGCCCTGCCAGGGAGGGGGGTCAGTGCATACACACCCAATACAGACCCAGACACACACTGTACACACCTCCAGGCTAGCCCTGCCAGGGAGGGGGGTCAGTGCATACACACCCAATACAGACCCACACACACACTGTACACACCTCCAGGCTAGCCCTGCCAGGGAGGGGGGTCAGTGCATACACACCCAATACAGACCCAGACACACACTGTACACACCTCCAGGCTAGCCCTGCCAGGGAGGGGGTCAGTGCATACACACCCAATACAGACCCAGACACACACTGTACACACCTCCAGGCTAGCCCTGCCAGGGAGTGGGGGGGGTCAGTGCATACACACCCAATACAGACCCAGACACACACTGTACACACCTCCAGGCTAGCCCTGCTCAATACAGAGCTCATGAATAAACACTACCCCAGCCCCCATTCAATTGCAGTAGCAGATTGATAAATGTCTAATACTGACTCTCCAGCCCCACAAATTAAAACCAATGTCCAAATACTAACCGCACCCAAATAACAGGGGTGGAAATGACACTCCCATTGCATAGCAGTTTGATCCCTTCCTGGTTTTACTTATGAGTTTCATAATAATAATAATAATAATAATAATAATAATGACACACCTGAGCTTGTCTAAATCTAGCTGGTAGTAAAACCCGGAATGGGTGAAACTGCTATGCACTGGGAGTCTTATTTCCAGCCCTGAATAATATCAGTAAATACAGACACAACACTCACTCCGAAGCGGCTTCGATCGAGGTTGTGGGAGGCATTCCCTCCCCCGCTGAAGGCGTGATGTTTAAGGCCGGGGGCACCGGCTTCCTCTTCGCAGGCATCTCGGCAGCAAGTCCGGGGCTTCTCGTATTATAGATAGATAGATATATATTACTTAGGTATTAAATCGATGCTGCAGTTTTTTTTTTGCAAATTCTCGTGGATCCGGATAATTAACCAAATCGTCGCCTCTGCTTCTCTCTTAAGTTCAGTCTGTATTTGTAACAATATTAAGAACACAGTGGTAGTCTTATTTATTAATTGTACTTGTTCTTCTGCAGCTTGACCGGCCAGGGACCGGGGTCACTCAACCCCCCCACCCCCCAAAAAAATAATACAACTCCTCCTCCTGTGTCCCGGGCTGCAGGTTCGCTCGCCTGACAGCGACCTCTTGAATGTATGACTCGCACCCGCGTTGCTGGAAAAGGTGTCACGACACGAGAAATATTTTTCACTGTAATTTTTTCTTTTAAATCTCACAAAATGTACTTTGTAAATAAACAGGCCTCTTCCCCCACACAATATTATTTACTGTTTTTTTTCACAGAAACGCCCTTTAAAAATATATATATATGATTTTTTTTTTTTTTTTAAATTAAATCGTGTTTTGAAAAACAAAATTATGCTATCACGACTTGTAGTCTTTATTTTTGTTCGTTTTTTTTTTTCTTCGTGTTGTTTTAAGATTAAACAAAAATACAGGAAGCAGTTCTTACTTACTTAAAAACAAAACAAAAGAAAAAACCTTCGCTTGAAAATTATTCTAAACAGAACGGTGTCCCTGTTGTTACCCAGACAGAGGCCCTGGCCTGGCGGATCTGGCCCGGGGGGGAGAGGTACTCGAGCCCGAGGCTACGCGGCCTGTGTTAGGATGGACCGGGGGTGCACGGCGGCGGGTCTCCCCCTGAGCTTCGGGCTGGGTGTGGTGTCGGCTCGGCTCGGCTCGGCTCTCGGGGTTCGTTTCTGGTCCCGGTTCGTGCAGCGCTCCAATGTCTCTCTAGTTTCAGGAAGCGGCAGTGCAGAACTACAGGAGGGGTCGCTGGGAATATCGCGAGATCTTGCAACCACCCACACAGACAAACACAGACTTTTCGCAACGGAGTAACAGATCTCGCGAGAGTCGAGGGCCAGCTTTGCCTCAACAGCGACTCCTTGTGGGCCGGGAGAGAAATGAACTGTTTGAGGAGTGCGCGCGCGCGCGGATTGACAGTTCTGAGATCAATCAGCTTCTGGGAACCGGACCAGTTCAGTTGGGTCGAATGCCCCCCCCTCCCCCCCCCGTGTTTCTAAACGCTCTCGTGTCTCTCAGTGCAGCGCAATGTATTCAAATGACATCACAGCCTGTCGCTCCTGTTCCAGATGACAGACGCTGTCAGGTTTGCAATAACATCTAAAAATACTAAAAACACAATGCTCTCTAATAGACCTTGTTTACCAGCCTTCAGGAGCGCATACAGTAAATATAGTTGTTATGCTAATGAGAGGTCTAATACCTCTGTTAATAAGTATATTTAATAAACCGATTTTATTACTAAACCCTTCCACCCACCCAACTGAGGCAGAGCCATTTCTAACCCATGATGCAACCTTCACACAGAAGTTGGAAAGACAATCAATGGTGATTGTGTGGTTTCACCGAGACAGTGCAACTCCGGTCCGGAGGGCTAGAATCCAGTCCAGGTGTTTGTTACAACCAGGTCCTAAATCCACACAGTGAACCTGTGCCGCTTCCCTGAATTTGAAATCTAGCACTCAAGGACAACCCCACAAGGCTGCCGACAGGATGGGAACATTACTCTCCCAAACCTCAGACTGGGAAACGGGTTTTTAAAAATAAAAATTCTAATCTTTTTGTAGGGTCCGGTTGGAGTGAAAACCCGGACTGGATCAGGCCTGCACAGAATGGAGCTGACCAGCCTCCTGCTCACAGAAAGTGTTCACAAAATAAAGTCTCTGTCAGTGACCAGCGACTAAAGACTTTGGTTTTACACACTGCTCGGGGTTATCGTGTAAAGCAGACACGGTCCTGTCGAAGATATGCGCTTGTTGGTATTTTCCCGACACTTTGGGCCTAGGTGCGTCGTCGTGCCTGTGGAGGCGTGCGACCCGGTTTGAAGGCGTTCTGTCTCTTTAAGAGGCGCGGCTTCCAGCGACACGCCCCTTTCTGGCGCGGCCCCGTGACCACTCCGGGCTCTGATTGGTTAAGGGGGAGGACCGACACGTGACCCAGCGGCCTCTCATTGGAGGCCCGCTGCGTTCTCTCAGTTTGGGCTCTCGCGGGGCTGCTGCAGGAAGATGGCGGCGGAGCTAGTTGAAGCGATGGCAAGTACAGCGCGATCCGGGCGAGCTGGGCGAGCCGGCGGGGAGAGGGTGGACCGGGGCTCCGGACAGCGGGAGGGGGATAAGGGGCAGCGCCAGCGCCGCAGATCTGACAGGCGGTACTGAAACCCGGGCAAACCTGCTGCTCGGGCCACCGGGAGGCAGAGCGCGTTATGGTTAAAATGAATGATGATGGAGATACAACCGCAAGTAGAAAAACATTCCTCATCATCAGAGAGAAACGGCGCAGGAAACAGGATTCCTGTTTTAATAGCACTTACCAGCCGCTCAGACCAGCGGGCATGGTCGTGCTGGTGGAGCTAACAAAGTAAAAGTGAACGGGCAGTAAATTCATGTTTTTAAAACCGTCTGCTGTGCTGTAATGGTACCGGTAGTGAAGCTCCGGTGTCCGGTGTCTTGTTCGGGATAGTGGCGTTTCACTTTCACACTGCTAATCAGATTGTACCTGCAAGCAGTTACGCAGTTTGACACTCAGGAGACCATGGCAGGTGGAATCGCATTGATATTATTGTATAGCTGATACCAGGAATGACAAGATGACATAAAAACGCGTTCGCGCAGCAGCAGGCGGGCGAGTTTCACTTTCCTCACAAGCCGTTAATGTAAATATGTCTCCACAGTTATGCGAGTTACACTGTTTTGTAAACAGACTGGGGTTAGGATGCAGCAACATGGTTATGAAAATAACGGGTTGTGATTTAGACTGCTGAGTTGGTTTTGTTTTTGAAAACTTTAAACTCGGTTAAGAGAACTAACATCGAAAGAATACGCCGCTGTCCGTTTCAATTGGATTTGAAACCGCTGCCACAACGAAACTATTTTTTTTTTTTTATAGAATATTTGAATTTCTGTTAAAGTAAAAAAAGTTTATTTTGAATTTTTTGTTTTTGTTTACTGTTACAGTAATTTATTTTAATGTAATAAAGCTAAAAACAACAACGTTTTTTGTGCGATTCACGAGGAACTGCAAAGTGACAGTTGGTTGATGGAATGCTCAAGTTTAAACGCGTGAAGGTTCTAAACGAACACAGCAAAGCCACTGTTGTGCAAACCAAGTGGTTGTGCCCTATGTGTAGCTGTTAAATATCTGTGGAAAAATACAAACTTATTAATCTTACAGTCCCCAAATTAGACCCCCCCCCTACCCCCCAACAAAAAACATTGTGTGCAACATTTTAACTAAAATATGTAACACAAGTTTTAAAATTGAAATTGGAGGTTACCCTACAAACAAAACAGAGCTCTGGTCAAAATAACTTCCACAGGGGCTCCGGTGGTAAATCTTCATGCCTACGAGAACGTAAAGCTGAATGCACTCCAGGTATCATAGTCCGACAGTGTATACAGTAAAAAAAAAAAAACACAGATTGGAATCATGCAGGTGGCGTCAACTGTCAAAACACTCTCTACATGCACTTTAGATAGTATTTCTGGCTATTCTACAATATTGCGCAAGTGCCGGTACGCAAGTTTGAAATATAGAAGTGGTGCTACTGCTTACTGGCAAGTACCGACCCGCCTTGAAGCTTGTATCACCCATCTCTCTCTCTCTCTCTCTCTGTCTCGTGTCCTTGCCTCCTCTCAGAACATGGTGAAGAGTTTCCGCGTGCTGGACCTGCAGACTCTGCTCTCCTCCGTGGGGCGCAGTAAGAGCGGGCTGAAGCAGGACCTGGTGAGCCGGGCTCTGAGGCTGGTTCAAGGGGAGTGCAGCCCCGAGCTGCTGCGGGAGATCCGGCAGCTCTACGAGTCTCGCTTCCCCAAGAAGGCAGCCAGGGCGGCAGTGGCAGCGGCGGCTGTGCCTGTGGGGCTGGGGCTGGGGGTGGGGGGCTCGAGGACGGGCTACCACTCCTCCCCCTCCCCCAACTCGTCCTCGTCGTCGTCCTCCTCCTCCTCCTCCTCCTCTCTGCGATCCGGGGCACGATCCCAGGTGGGCTCCTACCTCAACGGTCTGGACAAGCCCCCTCAGAGCAGGCAGCCTGCAGGAAGTGTCAAGCTAGCCAGCCTCCCCTTCTACCAGACCCTGGAAGTACTGCTGCCACCCACAGAGCTCGGTGAGAGGGGGGGAAACGTGTATTTTTTTGACACTGAATGTTTTTGTATTCACATATCAGGGTTCTGTTTATCATCACTAATCACGTGTTCCCACCCCCACCCCCACCCCCAGTCCCACAGAATAGCGAGAAGCTGCAGGACACTCCGTGTACGTTCGAGCTGAGCAAGGCCCAGGTGGAGCGGATCAGGAACTCCAGGTAACCGGGCCGCTGTGGGTGGCTCCAGGAGGGCAGGGCTGTGATGCGGAGCCCCTGGTGCACCAGGCCACTGGCCCTGGCATCTTCTCAAGCAACCCTCTGTAGGGGACGTTTTCAAAGGGAGTGGCCTCGAATTTAAGATTGGTTTAGTTGTTGTATCTTGAGCGATTCAGATCGTGACACATCAAAGATGTGTCCTGCAACAACGTACGTTTCCAGAAAGTGTCCTCAAAGCCTCCTGGTTGTTACGCAGGCTTCAGAGGCACAATGCAGCTGCAGAGCGCAAGCTCCCTGTGAAGCTGTTAACTGGAGTAGATCCACAGCCTCCAGCATCACGAAGCATGCGGCAGTACCAGAGAAAGAAACTGCTGGAGAATCCGCACTCTGAGAGAGGAAGACCCATGTTTACTCTTCACCACGAGTGCCTTGTTGTTCACACAAAGGGGGAATGCATTGCACTACAGATTACACATTCTTTTTGTGACCTTGTTGTTTTGAAACGATGGGATACCAGTCTCTTCTTTTCTTCTTTTTAGGGAGCTGTACACTGGACTCAAATCGGTTCAGGTGGTGCTAAGGTGAGTGGAACGGTTTATTTTGTCCTCATTGAGTGTATTCGTAGCTGTGGATGATCCGAGTCCTTCGTTGTCTTTTCAGGCTCTGCTACGCAGACACCAGTGGTGTTCAGGAAGACCAGTACCCCCCCAACATCGCGATCAAAGTGAACCACAGTTACTGCCACGTACCGGTAAGCAGCACGGGTTCAAGAGGGTGCATCGGCATTGACACGAAGTGTAACAGACAAGGGCTGGGTCCTGATTCGAGATTTGAATGTTACAATTCAGACCTTTTCTGAACCTTGGGTCTTATTCCCATCCTGGTGCGTAGCAGTCTCGCACCATTCCAGGTTTTGATGCGAGCTTGATCAGCCACGGTTTGTACAGGTAACAAGCTCAGGTGCGTCTTATTAAACTCGTAGTACTGTAAAACCAGGAGCGGATCAAACTGCTATGCGATGGGGGCGGAGTCTTATTTCCATCCCTGAATCGCTTTACATTGCAATAGTTCAGTTTGTTTGCTCTTGGTTGACAGTAAATTGGACTGTAGTTTCCATTGGGTTGGGTTGGGTTGGGTTGGGGTGGGGTGGGGGTCTTCAGTCGAAACGGGGGTCACTTCTGCGCTGATTGTGTGCTGTGCTGGGAGATGGTTGATGGAAGAAATTAGCAGCAGTCGTTCCCTCCACACGCCTGTGATGTGCTGACTGTCCTGTGTCTGCGTGTGCGCAGTAATGCCCCCCTCTGTCCACGCAGGGTTACTACCCCTCCAACAAGCCGGGGGTGGAGCCTCGCCGCCCCTGCCGACCCGTCAACATCACGTCATACCTGTCAACGGCAACCAACAGGCTCGTGGTCACCTGGGGCAACTACGGCAAGGTAATTAACTAGAGTGAACCGTGACTGAGTGATCAATCACTGTCACCTCCCCCCTTGACAGTACCCCGCTAACCCCAAGTCCCAATCTCAGTATACTGCTGCTGTTTCATCCATGACTGCTAAATTCAGTGCCTCAGTCTGACCCTCGCCCCCCCTCCCTTCCCCTCCTCCTCCTCCTCCTCCTCCTCTCCACAGAGGTACTGTGTGGCTCTGGATCTGGTGCAGGTGTTGACGTCAGAAGAGTTGTTTGCCATGATGAAGCGCTTTTCAGTGAAGAGCCCAGAGCAGTGCCGGGAAATCAGTGAGTCCTGAACACAAACTCTCCAGTAGAAGCTTTGCAGATTGCATTTAGTGCTGGTTAAAGGTCGCCTCTTTCTATCTGCTTATTCGTTTGAATTCCCATTCTCGTTGTTATTATTATTATTATTATTATTATTATTATTATTATTATTATTATTATTATTATTTTTTTCCCTTTGATTTAGTTCAAGAGAAACTGCGGTACGACCCAGACAGCGAGATCGCAACGACGGGGCTGAGAGTGTCGCTCATGTGTCCGGTAAGCTGTTACTCTTTCTGTCTGTCTCCGTCTGTCTGTCTGTCTGTCGTGTTCACAATCTCTCCTAAATACCCTCATCGATATTGTGACCAGCTGCTCAAGAAAGCACCACAATTGAAAAATATACAGATCCTGAAATAACATGAAAAGGACCAAAAAGGTACTATTAATAAAGCTAACAATAGGTGAGGCAGTTGAAGCATGTGTTATAACTTGGGCTCTACCTGTTTCACAGCCGTGAAACATGTGACACGGACCGCGAAATTCATTCTGCACCGTGAAATCGTTCTGCACCGCGATCCTCTGGATTTCAGTTTAATTTTCTTTCAGTGTTTCTACTTTGTCAGTCCCGTGCTTTTTGTTAACTTTTAAATGTTTTCTATTTTACTGTTTAACGACATGTTGTTTTAACATCGATTTCATGTAGATTCAAATAACTGAAACCGTGTAGTTTAAGATTTTACGAAAATGGACCTGGAGTTTGGCAGGGCCCTAGTTACAACACTGTGAACTCTTACCTGCCTGTCAGTCCACGGGGCTGTGAAGCAGCTGCCTGACTGGCCCCTCTGGGCGGTTCACTGTAACCCCAGTGTCTCCCAGAAAGGCAAAGCAGTGCAGATTGAGACACAAGTAGCCAGCTCCTGGTTAGATAAGCAGAAAATAAAACCATTATTGCCCACACTAGGTAAGATTCCTCCCTCTAGGTGTGTGGAGAGAAGGGAAGCAAGCGTCGCTCCTTGTTTAATAAGTGTTCTCTCTGTCTCTCAGCTGGTGAAGATGCGCCTGGCCGTGCCCTGCCGCGCCCTGACCTGCGCACACCTCCAGTGCTTCGATGGTGTGTTCTTCCTGCAGATGAACGAGAAGAAACCCACCTGGACCTGCCCTGTGTGTGACAAGCCGGCCTCCTTCGAGCTGCTCATCATAGACGGGTACGTCTGTCTCTCGCTGCCTCACTATTATGATGTTATATACCACAGATAGTAGCTGTAGTTCTTCACTCTGTGGTTTAGACTCTTGTTCTGTAGTTCTTCACTCTGTGGTTTAGACTCTGTGCTCTGTAGTTCTTCACTCTGTGGTTTAGACTCTGTGTTGTTCTGTAGTTCTTCACTGTGTGGTTTAGACTCTTGTTCTGTAGTTCTTCACTCTGTTGTTCTGTAGTTCTTCACTCTGTGGTTTAGACTCTGTTCTGTAGTTCTTCACTGTGGTTTAGACTCTGTTGTTCTGTAGTTCTTCACTCTGTGGTTTAGACTCTGTTGTTCTGTAGTTCTTCACTCTGTGGTTTAGACTGTTGTTCTGTAGTTCTTCACTCTGTGGTTTAGACTCTGTCTTGTTCTGTAGTTCTTCACTCTGTGGTTTAGACTGTCTTGTTCTGTAGTTCTTCACTCTGTGGTTTAGACTCTGCGTTGTTCTGTAGTTCTTCACTCTGTGGTTTAGACTCTGCGTTGTTCTGTAGTTCTTCACTCTGTGGTTTAGACTCTGCGTTGTTCTGTAGTTCTTCACTCTGTGGTTTAGACTCTGCGTTGTTCTGTAGTTCTTCACTCTGTGGTTTAGACTCTGCGTTGTTCTGTAGTTCTTCACTCTGTGGTTTAGACTCTGCGTTGTTCTGTAGTTCTTCACTCTGTGGTTTAGACTCTTGTTCTGTAGTTCTTCACTGTGTGGTTTTGACTCTGTTCTGTGTGTAACGCAGGCTGCTGTGGGAGCTCCTGAAGGAGACGGAGGATGTGGAGGAGATAGAGTACCTGGCTGACGGCTCCTGGCGTCCGATCCGAGAGGAGAAGGTGCGGGACCGGGATCGGGAGAGGAGCAACACGCCGGAGTACCCAGTGATGCAGATCGGTGAGGGGGCTGGGGGGATACAGAAGGGACCTCCTGCATGTGAATCCAGGGGTGGGAATAAGACTCCCATTGCACCGCAACACCTTTGTAAACCAGCTGTTTGCAGCTCACAGGAATACAATGTTAAATAATAGAATAAATAAAACGATGCAGTCCCTGCTCTCAGCCCCCTGTCTCGTTTCCCCCGCAGGCTCCCCCGAAGTGAACGGCCACTCCCCTGCGCACAGCAGCGGCAGCCAGGGCGGCGTGGGCGGGCCGGGCGCGGTGGTGGACCTGACCCAGGACTCCTCCACGGAGGAGGAGGAGGAGGAGGACAGCGAGGGCGACTCCGAGGAGAGTGAGGAGAGGCCGGCGCCCAAGCGAGGGCGCTACGCCTATGACAAGGACCTGGTCACGGCGTACTGACCCCCCCCCCCCCCAGTGGGGGAGGGGGCTCTGGGCCGGGGATTTTAAAACAGGAGGAACGGGGTGGGGGGAGGAGAATCTCCCTGCTCCGGTCACGTGACAGACAGACCTCAGAGAAGCACTCCTTGTGAAGTGTAGAGACTGGCGCAGGCAACCCCCAGGCTGCTTCTACACAGGAGCCCTGCTGCCCCCCTGGAGCTGCTTGTCTTGGGCTGGGGGGGTAGTGAGGGGGGGGTGGGAATCAAGAGGCTGGTTCAAGGGACAGCTGATTTAATGTTTTTTTTTTTCTTGTATAAAGTGAACCTGTTTGATTTGTATAGGCTGGGTTCGGCACACAGAGCCAATCCGGGAGCAGAGGCTTTGTGGAGCACGCAGGCTTTGTGGAGCGCGCAGGCTTTGTGGAGCGCGCAGGCTTTGTGGAGCGTGCAGGCTTTGTGGAGCGCTTGTTTTGGGGCGCGGGGGTGGATTGGGGAGCCCCGATTCGATGAGGGGGTGAAAGGGGGACCCCGGGGTGCGGATTCCGGAACAAAATAATTGCTGGTGTTTGTAAAAAAGAAATAAACAAAAAAAACAAAACACACCATTTTTTTTCTGAGAAACTGTTAACTACCTCAAAAGATCCCTAGTAATTTTAAAAGATACGTGGCTTGTAAGTAATAATAATAATAATAATAATAATAATAATAAATGTTTTTATTTCTAGTCTTACTGCTTGACATCGGAGAAACCGAACGAACTCCAGGACAGTTTCCACAATGGATTATTATTTTGTTTTTCTTTTCACTCTTCTCCTGGGAATCCTGCTTCATTGCCTCCAGGAACGTTGCTCCCAACCTGCTGCTGCTTCCCACTCACTGGAATTTGGGGAGGAGTCTGTACAGAAATGTGGGGGTTGAATTCGTGGCGTTCCTGAAATGCTGCTCCTCTCGCTAACATCCAGTCTTGCGTTGTTTCTCCTTGTCCTTCTTACCAGTGTAAAGTCATTATAGTGACAGGAAGGGTAAGGAAATAAACCACGCTGCGATTCTAGTCTAGTGTTGTATTCGTTTGGAACAGATACAAGGTAGGGTTAGGGTTTAAATAAGTAAATATAGATTTGGCAGCGATTTCATCTAGTCTCTCATATAGCACAGGCAAGAAACAAATAAAGCTCTTAGCGTGTGTGTGTGTGTGTCAGTGGGTGGGTGCGTGTGTGCGTGTGTGTGTTCAGAGCTTGGCTGGGGTAGTTTAGAGTCTGGTGTGTCAGGTAGCAGGTTTTGCTTAGCTTGTCGATAGTTTGTCTTTTGCTAGGATCGTTTTGAACAACGTCATTGCGAGTTTGAAGTTTGTTCACCTGGCCGGCGGTGCAGGGGAAGCTGGTTGCTCAGCAGGAAGCTGATGATGTGTTTTTTTTTGTGGAGTGTGAATGCAGGAGCAGGGCGGCTGGGTGTGTGAGCGCTTCATTCAGAGTTTTATTTGCAGAATTCAAGAGGGAATGAGAGCGCCAGAAATGGAATATTTCAGGTAACTAAAATAATAATAAAAGGTTATTTATTATTATTATTATTATTATTATTATTATTATTATTATTATTATTATTATGATGATGTATTTCTCCATGGATGTCCCAGTGGAGAGAAATGATGTCTGTTTAAATAAAAATAATCCATAATAAAATACATGACAGAAATGCTGTGTTGCTCCTGCTGAGAGGAGTCATCCCAGACGAGGACCCCCTCCCCACACCTGTGTGTTTTCAGTGCTTGTTTTTTCCCGGGATGCAGGCGGTGTCTCTGTAGTAGATGCTTTTCATCCCGGTCAGACAAGCCCAGTTTATCTGAAGTCCCGAATGTACATTTTGCATCTCAAGTGGGTTTGCGATTCTTAAATAGCTACAGATCGCGGCTTCAGTCAGTTTGACCATTTTCTCTGAGCACACTGGAAAAACACAACTGGAAAAACACAACTGGAAAAACGGCGACAACTTTTTTTAAAATTTTTTTAATTTATTCCTTATTTAATTTTTTTTATTTGTTTGCAGTGAAACCCAGGTACATTTAATTAATGAGCAATCGATTAGTTGCATAATGTGGTGATGTACAAAAATAAGGCTTTTTGATGAGTTGCGAACTTGCGATATGTCTTATAAAACTGGGTTCAAACAGCCCCTCCACCCCCCCGGGCTCCCTGCCCCAACACTACCCCGGGCTCCTGCCCCAACACTAAACCCTGCTTTCGTCCCCGCTTTCGTGTCTAGTCTGTGTGTTTTTGTTTTTTTTATATGTTCATATTAATAAAAATTAAAAAAATAATAAAAAAAATATTTTATCAATTTGTGGCTTATGTCTTTTGATTTCTTATTAGTATTATTTGATTTGAAATGTAGTACTTCCACTCCAAACAAGTTATATAAAGTGATGAAACTGTACCCCTGTGTGGTCCATTGCGGCTCCAGCTGCTCCATAGCTGACTGCAGGACGGCCGCTCCACTGCAGAGCCACAATGGCGTCCGTTTCATCAGCACCTCCACCAAGTCTGCAGGGCTGTTATTGAAGCAGGTGCAGTGCCTGAAGGCTGCCACCAGAGGGCATACTGCCTCAAGGAGCTCTGGTAGTTAAAGGTGCAGTCCCCAGGTTTTAAAATGAATGTTTTTAAGGCAGGGAGCACATTGCTGGGGGCAGCTCGCAGAAGGGTATAAATAATGAATATATGACTTTTAAGAAAAGGGCCCTAATCTTATGTTTCAGGGCTTTTCAAAAGTCACTTGCTCAATTTTTTATTGATTTGACGCTTTTTTTTTTTCTTGTGTTTATTGATGTTTTACTCATTTTTCGGCAATTATTTTTTACTCCCAATTTAGGATATCCAATGATTATTTAAGCTCGGCTCACCGCTACCACCCCTGCGCTGACTCGGGAGCGAGAAGATGAACACACGCTGTCCTCCGAAGCGTGTGCCGTCAGCCGCCCGCTTCTTTACACACTGCAGACTCACCGTGCAGCCGCCTCAGAGCTACAGCGTCCGAGGACAACGCAGCTTACAGGCAAGCCCGCAGGCGCCCGGCCAGACTACAGGGGTCGCTGGTGTGCGGTGAACCGAGGACACCCTGGCTGACCTAATTTTGAAGTGCATGACAGGGCAGACACAAACACACACACACACTGGCACGCTCCGAACGAATGACGCCCACACACTGGTACGCTTAGAACGAGTCACACACACACACACACACACACACTGGCACGCTTAGAACGAGTCACACACACACACACAGGCACGCTTAGAACGAGTCACACACACACACACACACACACTGGCACGCTTAGAACGAGTCACACACACACACACACACACTGGCACGCTTAGAACGAGTCACACACACACACACACACACACTGGCACAGTAAATCAGTTTGCCTGCTGATCTTCCTGTTGACTGAGATTAGCCCCCCAATCCTCCTCTCATCTCCAGCAGCAGGCTGCAAACGGCTCTTAATCCAAGTTAATTGTCCCACCATATTCCAGGGCTCTGACACACCTCCCTCCATAATCCCCCCAATCTGATTCCACTCTGAGGGAATTAAATTCCCCCACTACCCGCCTCCAACCCTCTCTCCTTTTCAAAATTCAAGTTTACAAAGCGTGTGACAGGTGCTTTCTAAACCCAGACACGCCCTGTCCTGCACTGGGAGGGGCGAGATGGGGGGTGTATTTATATATATGGGGGGGGGGAGTCTCAGCAGACCAGGATAGTGAAGCTGAGAGTGATGTAGAGAAGGAGGGCGCAACAGAGAACGCAAAGCAAATTCAATACCGTTGAGGCGACAGAACTCAGTGCTGTACTGGGAATCTGAGAGCCAGCTAATTCAATAGTCTAGTGTAGAGAACTCAGTGCTGTGCTGGGGATCTGAGAGCCAGCTAATTCAATACAGTCTAGTATAGAGAACTCAGTGCTGTGCTGGGGATCTGAGAGCCAGCTAATTCAATACAGTCTAGTATAGAGAACTCATTGCTGTACTGGGGATCTGAGAGCCAGCTAATTCCATACAGTCTAGTATAGAGAACTCAGTGCTGTGGATCTAAGAGCCAGCTAATTCAACACAGTACCAGCAGACCTGTCTCAGAGGGGGGATGGACAGTACTTGTAACAGCAGCGGCAGGGAGCGGCTGGGTCTGGCCTTCACCATCGATTACCTGCTCTATGACAAGGGCAAAAACACGGGTTCAAATAAAGAACAGGAGGGGGAGGCACTGGGAAGAGAGCCGCTGAAACCCTCCCCCGGCCCCAGCCCAGCTCGAAGCCCCCCTCCAGAGCGGGGAGACGGGGGTCCCTCGGAGGAGCAGCGGGGGGAGAGGCACGACAAGCCAGCGCAGTCCTACATCGCTCTCATCGCCATGGCGATCCTGGAGTCCGAGGACAAGAAGCTGCTGCTTGGAGACATCTACCAGTGGATGATGAACAAGCACGCTCACTTCAGAAGCAAGGTAGCGAGCACACTTCAGGAACGTGTTTGAACTGAGCTCCCCCACTCTCCCGGCTCCTGGCTCGCTGGCTCAATGCGTGTGAACAATGACTGGGATGTGGTGTGAATGGTGTGTGCATCCTCTCCCAGTACTGTCCAGGCACTGTGTTTGTTAATGCTGTGTGAGAGAGCCCTGTTTGGGTCGTGTAGGGGTGTGTGTGTGTGTTAATGCTGTGTGAGAGAGCCCTGTTTGGGTCGTGTAGGGGTGTGTGTGTGTTTGTTAATGCTGTGTGAGAGAGCCCTGTTTGGGTCGTGTAGGGGTGTGTGTTTGTTAATGCTGTGTGAGAGAGCCCTGTTTGGGTCGTGTAGGGGTGTGTGTTTGTTAATGCTGTGTGAGAGAGCCCTGTTTGGGTCGTGTAGGGGTGTGTGTTTGTTAATGCTGTGTGAGAGAGCCCTGTTTGGGTCGTGTAGGTGTGTGTGTGTGTGTTTGTTAATGCTGTGTGAGAGAGCCCTGTTTGGGTCGTGTAGGGGTGTGTGTTTGTTAATGCTGTGTGAGAGAGCCCTGTTTGGGTCGTGTAGGGGTGTGTGTGTGTTTGTTAATGCTGTGTGAGAGAGCCCTGTTTGGGTCGTGTAGGTGTGTGTGTGTGTTTGTTAATGCTGTGTGAGAGAGCCCTGTTTGGGTCGTGTAGGTGTGTGTGTGTGTGTTTGTTAATGCTGTGTGAGAGAGCCCTGTTTGGGTCGTGTAGGGGTGTGTGTTTGTTAATGCTGTGTGAGAGAGCCCTGTTTGGGTCGTGTAGGGGTGTGTGTGTGTTTGTTAATGCTGTGTGAGAGAGCCCTGTTTGGGTCGTGTAGGTGTGTGTGTGTGTGTTTGTTAATGCTGTGTGAGAGAGCCCTGTTTGGGTCGTGTAGGGGTGTGTGTGTGTGTGTTTGTTAATGCTGTGTGAGAGAGCCCTGTTTGGGTCGTGTAGGTGTGTGTGTGTGTTTGTTAATGCTGTGTGAGAGAGCCCTGTTTGGGTCGTGTAGGGGTGTGTGTGTGTGTGTTTGTTAATGCTGTGTGAGAGAGCCCTGTTTGGGTCGTGTAGGGGTGTGTGTGTGTGTTTGTTAATGCTGTGTGAGAGAGCCCTGTTTGGGTCGTGTAGGGGTGTGTGTGTGTTAATGCTGTGTGAGAGAGCCCTGTTTGGGTCGTGTAGGGGTGTGTGTTTGTTAATGCTGTGTGAGAGAGCCCTGTTTGGGTCGTGTAGGGGTGTGTGTGTTTGTTAATGCTGTGTGAGAGAGCCCTGTTTGGGTCGTGTAGGTGTGTGTGTGTGTGTTTGTTAATGCTGTGTGAGAGAGCCCTGTTTGGGTCGTGTAGGGGTGTGTGTGTGTTTGTTAATGCTGTGTGAGAGAGCCCTGTTTGGGTCGTGTAGGGGTGTGTGTGTGTGTGTTTGTTAATGCTGTGTGAGAGAGCCCTGTTTGGGTCGTGTAGGGGTGTGTGTGTGTGTTTGTTAATGCTGTGTGAGAGAGCCCTGTTTGGGTCGTGTAGGGGTGTGTGTGTGTGTGTTTGTTAATGCTGTGTGAGAGAGCCCTGTTTGGGTCGTGTAGGTGTGTGTGTGTGTGTTTGTTAATGCTGTGTGAGAGAGCCCTGTTTGGGTCGTGTAGGGGTGTGTGTGTGTTAATGCTGTGTGAGAGAGCCCTGTTTGGGTCGTGTAGGGGTGTGTGTTTGTTAATGCTGTGTGAGAGAGCCCTGTTTGGGTCGTGTAGGGGTGTGTGTGTGTTTGTTAATGCTGTGTGAGAGAGCCCTGTTTGGGTCGTGTAGGGGTGTGTGTGTGTTTGTTAATGCTGTGTGAGAGAGCCCTGTTTGGGTCGTGTAGGGGTGTGTGTGTGTTAATGCTGTGTGAGAGAGCCCTGTTTGGGTCGTGTAGGTGTGTGTGTGTGTGATGGTTAATGCTGTGTGATGCTAACTTTTCCTATTGGAGATGTTGTTTCTGCAGCCGAGAGCGAGTCTATTTCTATTGAGACTCGCACTCCTGTGCTGTGCAGTTATTAGACGCATGCATGCAAGGTGCGGGAGTAACATCTCTCTCTCTCTCTCTCTCTCTCCCGCTCTCTCTCTCTCTCAGGATAAGAACTGGCGCAACAGCGTGCGGCACAACCTGTCCCTGAACGAGTGCTTTGTGAAGGCCGGCCGCAGCGACAACGGCAAGGGCCACTACTGGGCCATCCACCCGGCCAACTACCAGCACTTCAGCCAGGGAGACTACCAGCGCCGCCGGGCCCGCAGATGCATGCGCAGGGCCACGGGGGTGCTGGGGTACCCCCTCCCTCTCCCATTGCACCTCCTCCGCAGAGACACCCCGCCCTGCTGGTGCTGCCTGCCCAGCCCCCCCTGGACTGGCCTATACTGGAGCTGGGGGATCCCGTCTGTGCACAGGCCCGGCCCCACGCAGGCCTTCCTATAGGAGCTCTCAATCCCAGCTCTCAATCCCAGCTCTCAATCCCAGCTCTAAGCGGCTGAGCGGGGGCCACAAAGCTGGTTTTGCTGCTAAGCCCATGAGATCAGCCGGAAAATCCACAAGCAGTTTCGAAAAATAGGAAGATTATCACACAGAGTAATCTGCTAATACTGCAGGACGAGCGAGCAGAGAGCAGAGAGGTGTGGTAAAGCATAGGGAAGCATTGTAAAGCACAGATAGGTCTGGTAAAGCATAGGGAAACATTGTAAAGCACAGAGAGGTCTGGTAAAGCACATGGAAGCATTGTAAAGCACAGAGAGGTCTGGAAAAGCATAGGGAAACATTGTAAAGCACAGAGAGGTCTGGTAAAGCATAGGGAAGCATTGTAAAGCACAGAGAGGTCTGGTAAAGCATAGGGAAACATTGTAAAGCACAGAGAGGTCTGGTAAAGCATAGGGAAACATTGTAAAGCACAGAGAGGTCTGGTAAAGCATAGGGAAGCATTGTAAAGCACAGAGAGGTCTGGTAAAGCATAGGGAAGCATTGTAAAGCACAGAGAGGTCTGGAAAAGCATAGAGAAACATTGTAAAGCACAGAGAGGTCTGGTAAAGCATAGGGAAGCATTGTAAAGCACAGAGAGGTCTGGTAAAGCATAGGGAAACATTGTAAAGCACAGAGAGGTCTGGTAAAGCATAGGGAAACATTGTAAAGCACAGAGAGGTCTGGTAAAGCATAGGGAAGCATTGTAAAGCACAGAGAGGTCTGGTAAAGCATAGGGAAGCATTGTAAAGCACAGAGAGGTCTGGAAAAGCATAGAGAAACATTGTAAAGCACAGAGAGGTCTGGTAAAGCATAGGGAAGCATTGTAAAGCACAGAGAGGTCTGGTAAAGCACAGGGAAGCATTGTAAAGCACAGAGAGGTCTGGTAAAGCACAGGGAAGCATTGTAAAGCACAGATAGGTCTGGTAAAGCACAGGGAAGCATTTTAAAGCACAGAGAGGTCTGGTAAAGCACAGGGAAGCATTGTAAAGCACAGAGAGGTATGGTAAAGCATAGGGAAGCATTGTAAAGCACAGAGAGGTCTGGTAAAGCATAGGGAAGCATTGTAAAGCACAGAGAGAGGTGTGTAAATCATTGTGAACTGTGTTAATGGATTGATGATGCGTGGGAAAACTGCAACATTTCTGTGGTAAACTTCTATAAGGGGACTGTGTTCCTGTGTGTGTACATAAAGTATTTTTTAACCAAAAATGTGACCTGAACTTTTTTAAAAACACAAATCAGACCTCCACATGGCAGCGCTGGGGGGGGGGTGGCGCTAGGCAGCGCTGCATTAGTGAGGAGCAGGGTGCTAATCAGAGCGCTACGAGGGTTACCTCACAGAACAAAAAACAGCATCATCCCCCCCGGAAAATAAATCCAATGACACGGGCAACACAAGCACCTTACCCTGTTACACGGCAAGCAGCGGCAAACACATGCAGAGGAATTAAGCGAGGCAGAGGGAGAGAGGGATTTGACATACCGCGCAGCTAAGTGAATTAAAACTAATTAACCCGAATTAAACACATTTAAAAAAAAATTGACGAATTAAATGATTTAGCGCCCTAATGAGTTTTTAACGGAGGGGAGATTTAGCTAATGGAGGCGTTGGGGGAGATTGAAATGAACTGATCCGGAGTTCTGCGCAAACATTTTAAATCGGGGCTGTTTAAAAACAAAATCAACAAATGTAGACTTTATTTCTGTCTTTATCATCAAATGTACAGTTTAATGAGGTGCATGAAATGGTTCTAGACGGATGTTGGCGGCTTAAATGGCGTGGAACAGTTTTGAGAAAAGCAGCCTTACTTTAATCATGAGATATTTATAAACACGGTCAGTGCGTCCAGCAGGTCACTGCCAGCACAGCGTCATCATGCAACCTGTTTCACTGACCCGCATCACGGGGATGACGTCACGCTAAACCGCCTGGTGGACTCCATCCGCCACACACGCGTATCCAGACATCGCACCTGTCAATGGAGAGCGATCGCATTAGTGGAAGAATCGAACTTCAAGTAAATTACAAAAAAATAAAAATAATATTATAATAATAACTGCCAAGTAACGCTTATAATGTATTTTCTGATTTAACTGATAAAACCTGATAAAACACCGCCGTTCAAAACAAATTAAATATCGCCAATAACGCTGGAAATTGTTACTCAAATCACGTTGACTTCCCCCACGTGTGTGTGTTTGTTGGGTGTGTGTGTGTGTCAGTGTGTGTGTGTGTATGTGTGTGTGTATGTGTGTTTGTTGGGTGTGTGTGTGTGTGTGTGTGTGTGTGTATGTGTGTTTGTTGGGTGTGTGTGTGTATGTGTGTGTGTATGTGTGTGTGTGTTTGTTGGGTGAGTGTGTGTGCGTGTGTGCGTGTGCGTGTGCGTGTGCGTGTGCGTGTGTGGGGGGCGTCTTCATCATGCCCGCACCACCCCTCTCTCTACACCTCACTAACTCTGAATGGGGCACAGACAGTTTAGCAGGAACAATAGCTGCCGAAACACTTCAGCAAAGACACATAATTGCGGATCGATCGCGCAAAATGCGCTGTAATTTGCTGTAACTTGCTGTAATTTGCTTCCCGAGCATTATTTATTGTATATTTTTTTCTTAATTTTATTTTTTTGTAGAACGATCGACAGCATCTGTCTCACTGACCCCCCCACCACCCATCTTTATATATATGTATTAATAAATACATAAATTCATTTCATATTATTCTATGTATTTATTTATACATTACCATCTGTGGTTGCTTTTGGTCGATTTTAAGAAAAATAATTATGAAAGGAAATTATGAAAGGTTGATATTGAAACCGGCCGCCAGATGGTGCCATAGCTCCACTGAACAGCGCGGGTTCTGCACAACACAAGTCCATCAGAACACCGGGAGGAGGGGAGTTACAGGAAGCAGCAGAGTCGTTAGTTATACTGTAGTTGCTTCTTCTCAGTGCTGGAAAGGCATCTCTGTGTTTTGAAAATGTTTTTCAAAGCTGGGAAGCATCCATCAGGGGGCACTAGCACTGTATAAAAACTCCTGGGTGTCCCCACCGCGATCGCACAGTTGCCATGGTAAACCTCCCCGGTCAGCACTGGAATGACCCCCCCAGAACTCTGACCTCTGGCCATGCTTGATGACCTTTCAGCCACTGCCAGGGTCAGAGGTCGGCCTGACCACTCCGGTGATTGGAGTCCAGTGGAAATCGTACTGAGCTGAGAGGAGCAGAGAGCAGAGCTACAGCCATCCTGCTTCGATACAGCCAGCGCAGCGTCGACACAGCCAGCGCAGCGTCGACACAGCCAGCGCAGCGTCGACACAGCCAGCCTGCATCGACACAGCCAGCCTGCATTGACACAGCCAGCCTGCATCGACACAGCCAGCCTGCATCGACACAGCCAGCGCAGCGTCGACACAGCCAGCCTGCATCGACACAGCCAGCGCAGCGTCGACACAGCCAGCCTGCATCGACACAGCCAGCCTGCATCGACACAGCCAGCCTGCATCGACACAGCCAGCGCAGCGTCGACACAGCCAGCCTGCATCGACACAGCCAGCGCAGCGTCGACACAGCCAGCGCAGCGTCGACACAGCCCGCCTGCATTTTTTTGTTCACTAAAATGTAAAGATTCAGGCAAGAAAACAACCCCCCCCACCCCCCTCCACCTCCACCTCCACCTCCATCTCCATTCAGAGCAGCTGCCAGTAGAATTCAAAACATCTAGTTTTCACATCCCAGGAGACACAAAGATAGGGGATTCCCCTCAGTGCTGTAAAATGCTCTAAAACAACCCAACCATGGCTCACAGCTTCAACCCCCCTCTATCTCCAGTTAGAGACTTTACCCTCTTCTCTCCAGCTGTTCTCACCCACTCAGGACTGGGAGCGAGAGAGGAGAGCGAGAGAGAGGGAGCGAGAGAGAGAGAGAGAGAGAGGAGAGAGAGCGAGAGACAGCTTCTTTCAAAAGGAGCTCTTTATATCACAAACAATTAACATCCCTCCCTCTTTTGTCTTCTCTCTCTCTCTGTCTCTCCTTCTCTCTGTGGCCTTCAAAGGCACAACCCCCCCCACACAGACAGACAGACAGGAAGTCTTAATGGGCTCCTGCTCTCATTGTAGCTGCTCTCTTGAGAAGCATAATGAGCGTGCGCTGCCCTTCCCATTGAACAGTGACACTGTGTGAGTACACTGATGCAACACGCGCCCGTGAACATCACACTGACACACACACTGTGTGAGTACACTGATGAAACACACGCCCCTGTGAACATCACACTGACACACACACACACTGACAAATAAAATACGCAGATTGTTTGAGAGAACACATAACAAAACGCAGCCCCCGCTCCCTGTTTCAAATGTGCAGGGAGTGGATAGAGGAGCTAAAAGCCACTTTTATGACCACCATTGGCCCATGACCTTTAACCTTTAACCCCTCTTAACCCTTTCCCCACAACAGCAGGCACTGGACAATTTCGGGCAGTCCACGTGTGTGTGTGTGAGACAGTGTGTGTATGTGTGTGTGTGTGTGTGAGACAGTGTATGTGTGTGTGTGTGTCAGTGTGTGTGTGTGTGAGACAGTGTGTGTATGTGTGTGTGAGGCAGTGTGTGTGTGTGTGTGTGTGTGTGTGAGACAGTGTGTGTGTGTGTGTCAGTGTGTGTCTGTGTATGTGTGTGTGTGCCAGTGTGTGTGTGTGTGTGTCTGTGTATGTGTGTGTGTGTCTGTGTGTGTGTGTGTGTGTCAGTGTCAGAGTGTGTGTGTCAGTGTGTCTCTGTGTATGTGTGTGTGTGCCAGTGTGTGTGTGTGTGTGTCAGTGTCAGAGTGTGTGTGTCAGTGTGTCTCTGTGTATGTGTGTGTGTGAGACAGTGTGTGTGTGCGTCTCTGTGTGTGTGGCTTCATTTTATTTTTCTTCCAACAGGCACAGGAGCAGAGAGAGAGAGAGAGAGAGAGAGAGAGAGAGAGAGAGAGAGAGAGAGAGAGGGAGAGAGAGCACTAGCTACCCTAACGGATGCAATCACATTAAAAGCCAGGGCTATCATTCACTCTGTCTGGTCCCAGTGGACTGGTCAAGGGGTCAGGGAGCATGGCTGACCCTTGCATTATCTGGAGAGTGGGCAGGTCACTTTCCATTGACTGCCGGACAAGCGGTCAGCCTGGCCTGGTGTGCATTTCTACACCTCATTGAAGGAGTAATGTAGGGGAAAGGGGGGGGGGTCAGGGGGGGTGAACACGTGTTGAGAGGCTGAGAGCCATGACACAGAGAATGATATCAATGGGAGAGGCTGAGAGCCATGCAGACACAGAGAATGATATCAATGGGAGAGGCTGAGAGCCATGCAGACACAGAGAATGATATCAATGGGAGAGGCTGAGAGCCATGAAGACACAGAGAATGATATCAATGGGAGAGGCTGAGAGCCATGCAGACACAGAGAATGATATCAATGGGAGAGGCTGAGAGCCATGCAGACACAGAGAATGATATCAATGGGAGAGGCTGAGAGCCATGAAGACACAGAGAATGATATCAATGGGAGAGGCTGAGAGCCATGAAGACACAGAGAATGATATCAATGGGAGAGGCTGAGAGCCATGAAGACACAGAGAATGATATCAATGGGAGAGGCTGAGAGCCATGCAGACACAGAGAATGATATCAATGGGAGAGGCTGAGAGCCATGCAGACACAGAGAATGATATCAATGGGAGAGGCTGAGAGCCATGAAGACACAGAGAATGATATCAATGGGAGAGGCTGAGAGCCATGCAGACACAGAGAATGATATCAATGGGAGAGGCTGAGAGCCATGCAGACACAGAGAATGATATCAATGGGAGAGGCTGAGAGCCATGAAGACACAGAGAATGATATCAATGGGAGAGGCTGAGAGCCATGCAGACACAGAGAATGATATCAATGGGAGAGGCTGAGAGCCATGAAGACACAGAGAATGATATCAATGGGAGAGGCTGAGAGCCATGCAGACACAGAGAATTATATCAATGGGAGAGGCTGAGAGCCATGAAGACACACAGAGAATGATATCAATGGGAGAGGCTGAGAGCCATGCAGACACAGAGAATGATATCAATGGGAGAGGCTGAGAGCCATGCAGACACAGAGAATGATATCAATGGGAGAGGCTGAGAGCCATGAAGACACAGAGAATGATATCAATGGGAGAGGCTGAGAGCCATGAAGACACAGAGAATGATGAAGGATATGAAACCAAGCAAAGCTGCTGAATCGACCTGCGAAGATGTTCCTGTAGTAAATACTTCCGATTTGCTTCCAGAGCCGTGAGGTCCTCGAGTCGTTCAGTTTTTTGGCTGCTCTCTCTTGCTCTTGTGTTTTTAATGCGTGGGATTTAAAGGAGCGGGTAATGCTTTTCAGGGAATCAATAAATCCTTCAGGAATAGAGAGCTCTGTGATTGAGTGCTGGGACAGCCTGCTCTTCCACACGATTACTGGCACTGCAGGAAAAACAATGCCGACCAGTCGGGCTTCCAAGAATGAGCGAGCGAGCGAGCGAGCGAGCGAGCGTCTGTCTGTGTGTCTGTCTGTCTGTCTGTCTGCCTGTCTGTCTGCCTGTGTGTGTGTCTGTCTGTCTGTCTGCATGCCAGCCTGCCTGCCTGCCTGGTTAAATGCACGCCTGTGGCAGACTTAAACAAGAAAAGGGTTTAAATCATTAAATAATTGAATAATGGTTTAAATAAGTAATGCAGCCACTCCCCGGCCCTTCCACCTTCTGTATCGCATCAATATCAGGGTCTAGTGCTGAATATTATAAAGACATTTCAGAGGGCTGTATCGCATCAATATCAGGGTCTAGTGCTATATATTATAAAGACATTTCAGAGGGCTGGATCGCATCAATATCAGGGTCTAGTGGTGAACATTATAAAGACAGTTCAGAGGGCTGTATCGCATCAATATCAGGGTCTAGTGCTATATATTATAAAGACATTTCAGAGGGCTGTATCGCATCAATATCAGGGTCTAGTGGTGAACATTATAAAGACAGTTCAGAGGGCTGTATCGCATCAATATCAGGGTCTAGTGCTATATATTATAAAGACATTTCAGAGGGCTGGATCGCATCAATATCAGGGTCTAGTGCTATATATTATAAAGACATTTCAGAGGGCTGTATCACATCAATATCAGGGTCTAGTGCTATATATTATAAAGACATTTCAGAGGGCTGTATCACATCAATATCAGGGTCTAGTGCTATATATATTATAAAGACATTTCAGAGGGCTGTAATCACATCTATATCAGGGTCTAGTGCTATATATATTATAAAGACATTTCAGAGGGCTGTAATCGCATCAATATCAGGGTCTGCTGTATAACACATATATCTCAATAGTTCACTGCATAGTTATTATTGTCTACATGAGCTCGACTGGGCAGATGAAGGTGGTTGTGTTCTCACAGGAGAGAGGAGCTCGACTGGGCAGATGAAGGTGGTTGTGTTCTCACAGGAGAGAGGCGCTCGACTGGGCAGATGAAGGTGGGTGTGTTCTCACAGGAGAGAGGCGCTCGACTGGGCAGATGAAGGTGGTTGTGTTCTCACAGGAGAGAGGTGCTCGACTGGGCAGATGAAGGTGGTTGTGTTCTCACAGGAGAGAGGCGCTCGACTGGGCAGATGAAGGTGGTTGTGTTCTCACAGGAGAGAGGCTCGACTGGGCAGATGAAGGTGGTTGTGTTCTCACAGGAGAGAGAGCTCGACTGGGCAGATGAAGGTGGTTGTGTTCTCACAGGAGAGAGGAGCCTCGACTGGGCAGATGAAGGTGGTTGTGTTCTCACAGGAGAGAGGAGCCTCGACTGGGCAGATGAAGGTGGTTGTGTTCTCACAGGAGAGAGGAGCCTGACTGGGCAGATGAAGGTGGTTGTGTTCTCACAGGAGAGAGGAGCTCGACTGGGCAGATGAAGGTGGTTGTGTTCTCACAGGAGAGAGGAGCCTGACTGGGCAGATGAAGGTGGTTGTGTTCTCACAGGAGAGAGGCCGACTGGGCAGATGAAGGTGGTTGTGTTCTCACAGGAGAGAGGCGCTCGACTGGGCAGATGAAGGTGGTTGTGTTCTCACAGGAGAGAGGCGCTCGACTGGGCAGATGAAGGTGGTTGTGTTCTCACAGGAGAGAGGAGCTCGACTGGGCAGATGAAGGTGGTTGTGTTCTCACAGGAGAGAGGAGCTCGACTGGGCAGATGAAGGTGGTTGTGTTCTCACAGGAGAGAGGAGCTCGACTGGGCAGATGAAGGTGGTTGTGTTCTCACAGGAGAGAGGAGCTCGACTGGGCAGATGAAGGTGGTTGTGTTCTCACAGGAGAGAGGCGCTCGACTGGGCAGATGAAGGTGGTTGTGTTCTCACAGGAGAGAGGAGCTCGACTGGGCAGATGAAGGTGGTTGTGTTCTCACAGGAGAGAGGCGCTCGACTGGGCAGATGAAGGTGGTTGTGTTCTCACAGGAGAGAGGGCCGACTGGGCAGATGAAGGTGGTTGTGTTCTCACAGGAGAGAGGAGCTCGACTGGGCAGATGAAGGTGGTTGTGTTCTCACAGGAGAGAGGAGCTCGACTGGGCAGATGAAGGTGGTTGTGTTCTCACAGGAGAGAGGCGCTCGACTGGGCAGATGAAGGTGGTTGTGTTCTCACAGGAGAGAGGCGCTCGACTGGGCAGATGAAGGTGGGTGTGTTCTCACAGGAGAGAGGCGCTCGACTGGGCAGGTTACCTGCATTGGCAAGTGGCCGTGGCTCTTGTGCTCATTCATGATTTCCTGCAGGCTGGAGAAAGGGTTGATCAGTGTGCTTTGATGTAGTGCTAACAGGGTCAACACTATCCTCTAGGGAGCAGAACCAGACAAAGCCAGTTTGCATGTATATTTTGGAACACGCAGGAGTATTTACATCAGTGCCAGTAACTTTCATTATTGTACTCTGCGTTTTGAATGAGGGGGTGGCAGGCTGCACTTAACTCCCCCTCCCTCTCCCCCCTCGACATGTTCAGTTAACATCAGGCCCTGACCTATGACCTCTGACCTGTGCCATTGTTTATCCAGTGCCAGTGGTCAGGGGACACCCCCACACAGAGAAGGGTCCCCCCCCCCCCCCGACTGTCCCGAGACACACTCCGCAGACACGCCTCTGAACAAAGGCTGTGGATGTCGTGGCAACCTGCCCAGACCCCCTGCAGGGCAATACAACACAGCCAACCAATTCAAACAAGAAACCAATTCAACCAATTCAAACAAGAAACCAATTCAACCAATTCAAACAAGAAACCAATTCAACCAATTCAAACAAGAAACCGATTCAACCAATTCAAACAAGAAACCAATTCAACCAATTCAAACAAGAAACCAATTCAACCAATTCAAACAAGAAACCAATTCAACCAATTCAAACAAGAAACCAATTCAACCAATTCAAACAAGAAACCAATTCAACCAATTCAAACAAGAAACCGATTCAACCAATTCAAACAAGAAACCGATTCAACCAATTCAAACAAGAAACCGATTCAACCAATTCAAACAAGAAACCGATTCAACCAATTCAAACAAGAAACCAATTCAACCAATTCAAACAAGAAACCAATTCAACCAATTCAAACAAGAAACCAATTCAACCGATTCAAACAAGAAACCAATTCAACCGATTCAACTGATTCATCAAATTTATTACATAAAAAAAATATCGAGTTAGGCACCTCCACCCACGGAAAAAACAAGGGGAAGAGAGAGAGAGAGAGAGAGAGAGAGAGAGGGACAGAGAGAAAGAGAGAGAGAGAGAGAGAGAGAGAGGCAGGGATGGGAATAAGACTCCTGTTGCATAGCAGCTTGATTAATTCCTGGTTTTACTTTGAGTTTAATAAGACACACCTGAGCTTGTTACCTATACAGACTGAGGCTAATCAAGCTCGTAGTGAAAGCTGGCATGGGTGAAACTGCTGTGCAATAGGAGTCTGATTCCCATCCCTGGAAGGGGAGAGAAGGAAAGTTAGAGATCAGAGAGAAAGGGGAGAGGGATGGAGAGAAGGAGGAAGGAGGGAGGGGGCTGTGTGTGAGTGAGTGAGTGTGTTTATCATGTCTGCTCTGGCTCAACTGTAAACAGTAAGGATTGTGCTTAATTAAGAATTTTTGAGCAGGTTTGAGAGGGAGGGAGGGGGGCTCCGGAAACATTAGGGAGCTGTCTGGGGCATCGTAAACATTGATTGAGGAGGGAGGCTCCATCACACCATCCCTTTATGGACGTGCTTCTGTGTTGCGTGGTGGCTGGCGATGGCTCTGCGCAGATAGGGGAACGATTTCTAATGCATTAACGGCAGCAATGTGCAGCGGCAGGGGTAATATATCGCAGAGGAGGACTTCCGGCACGCTTCTAAAACTGTTGACATGAACAGAGATCCAGCGTGCCAGGCAGTGCGGAGCAGCACTTTAGCGGAAGGGCGAGAGCGAGGACATGATAAGCACATCCCGCACCCTCGGGAGGGTAATGAAGCATTCCCGATCCCTGTGCCTCCCGGCTCCTCATCCTGCTCTCACTCCCTTTTATTGCGGAAGCTTCATCTCTGTTCAGTCTGCTGGCCTTTTTTGTGTATTTATTCGATTTCTGCTCTCTCCTTTTTTTTATCGTCTTTGACTTCCTCCATCTGCTTTGTTGCACACACAGTGCTGGTGGCGATGACAGCTCTGAGGCCCGCCAGTCTCCGGGAGAGATCCTTGCGCTCCGATTGGCTCAGGAAGGGTGTGTTCCAGATCGGTCAGCCTGAATCGTGACCACAGCTCAGTGTGGCACTGTGGAGATCACAGCTATGGACAGGGGGTTCACAGTCGTTACTATGGCTCTCCCGCTCCCCCATCCTCTCTCCTCCTGACCCTCTTCTCCTCTCCTCCCTCCTCCTGAACTTCAGTAAACTACATGCAGTGAAATGTGGAGGGCAGTGAGTCAGTCAAGACTTGTTCACGGAACAGCACAGCATGGAACAGCCCTTGTAACACTTTCCCCAGAGTGAAAGCACAGAGAGGTGTGGTAAAGCACACTGAAAAAGCAAATCACGGTAAACTACAGTATAGTGTAATCATGGGCAAAGCATGGGAACTTACTGTGTAAAATACCGAGGGAAACTTTTAGAAAGGAGAATGAAGGGTTATTGGCCAGGACAGCAGGCTGGGTTCTGTGTTCCTGCTCTCTCTGAAACTCTGCATTTAGAGCCAGCAGATTCAGTAGACCTTTCAAATTCTGTTCACTGACAGTGATAAAATATAGATTTAAGTCTTAGGTAGAAGTCCCCCCTCCTCCCTTCTCTTTGCTCCCCTCCTCTCTCTCTCTCCCTCTCAATCCCCTGACACTGCCCTGGGTGGATCAATACCTGATCGATCGGCTCTCGCTATCAGTGGTCAGCCAGGATAATCGGGACAGCAGACCGCTCTCCCCCCCCCGTCTCTCGCCAAGGATTTAAAAACAAACAAACAAAGGAATATAAAAAAAATAAGTGAATGAAAACCTGCCTGCACTCTCTCCTCTCTCCTCTCCATTTCAGTAATGCTTTGCTAGCATGACTAACACATGCATTGTCAAAGCTATAAAAAAAAACATTCTTTACAGATGTGCATTTATACACAATCAGCTGAATCAATTCCACTCCTTCACTTTTTCTTCTTTAATTTCCCCCTTTCTCTTCTCCATTTTCCCTCTTCTCTGGCCTCTCCCTCCTATTTCCTCTCCCCTTTCATCCCCTTTCCCTCTCTCCCTCCTTCCCTCCCCTGTGTTCACAGACAGAGCTACAGGCAAAATCAATACCGCTCAGAAAAGGAGAGGAGGAGAGCAGAATATTTTTATCTTCAAATTGTGAGACGAGTGCTGACAAGGTTCAGACAAGAAAGAGAGGGGTGAGTAGACAGCAAAGGAGGAAAGAGAGAAATGGGGAGAGCGTGAGAGGAAGAGAGAGGGAGGCAGAGTGAAAGAGGGAACAAAGAGAGATCATATAGCTTGCAGGGTTCTAAGCTCTGGGCTGCGAGTCCCAGGCTCCCCGTTCTAGACTCTACAATCAGTCAGTGTGTGTGTGTGTGTGTCAGTGTGTGTGTGTGTGTGTGTGTGTGTGTGTGTGTGTGTGTGTGGTCTCAGTGTGTGTGTGTGTGTGTGTGTGTGTGTGTCAGTGTGTGTGTGTAGTGTGTGTGTGTGTGTGTCAGTGTGTGTGTGTGTCAGTGTGTGTGTGTGTCTGTGTGTGTGTGTGTGTGTGTGTGTGTGTGTGTGTGTGTGTGTGTGTGTGTGTCTGTGTGTGTGTGTGTGTGTATCAGTGTGTGTCAGTGTGTGTGTCAGTATGTGTGTTAGTGTGTGTGTGTGTCAGTGTGTGTGTGTGTGTGTCAGTGTGTGTGTGTTAGTGTGTGTGTGTGTCAGTGCCTGTGTGTTTTAGTGTGTGTGTGTATCAGTGTGTGTCAGTGTGTGTCAATGCCTGTGCCAACACATTCTAACACTTACCTCACTTGAGCAGATCTGCCGATAGTGCGCCATTCTCAATTGCTTCCAACTGTCAACACAATAGAAACAACAGCATCAATACCTTACAGCTACTGCACCGGAGCAATTAGAGGAGCAATTAGAGGAGCTCAGGAAACGACTGAAAACACTGCAAGCTTTACAACGGGGGCTGCAATCACAGCCTCCCAGCCTGGAGGCTCACAGTATGGAGAAGCCCTCACTGCAATCACAGCCTCCCAGCCTGGAGGCTCACAGTATGGAGAAGCCCTCACTGCAATCACAGCCTCCCAGCCTGGAGGCTCACAGTATGGAGAAGCCCTCACTGCAATCACAGCCTCCCAGCCTGGAGGCTCACAGTATGGAGAAGCCCTCACTGCAATCACAGCCTCCCAGCCTGGAGGCTCACAGTATGGAGAAGCCCTCACTGCAATCACAGCCTCCCAGCCTGGAGGCTCACAGTATGGAGAAGCCCTCACTGCAATCACAGCCTCCCAGCCTGGAGGCTCACAGTATGGAGAAGCCCTCACTGCAATCACAGCCTCCCAGCCTGGAGGCTCACAGTATGGAGAAGCCCTCACTGCAATCACAGCCTCCCAGCCTGGAGGCTCACAGTATGGAGAAGCCCTCACTGCAATCACAGCCTCCCAGCCTGGAGGCTCACAGTATGGAGAAGCCCTCACTGCAATCACAGCCTCCCAGCCTGGAGGCTCACAGTATGGAGAAGCCCTCACTGCAATCACAGCCTCCCAGCCTGGAGGCTCACAGTATGGAGAAGCCCTCACTGCAATCACAGCCTCACAGCCTGGAGGCTCACAGTATGGAGAAGCCCTCATGCAATCACAGCCTCCCAGCCTGGAGGCTCACAGTATGGAGAAGCCCTCACTGCAATCACAGCCTCCCAGCCTGGAGGCTCACAGTATGGAGAAGCCCTCACTGCAATCACAGCCTCCCAGCCTGGAGGCTCACAGTATGGAGAAGCCCTCGCTGCAATCACAGACTCACAGCCTGGAGGCTCACAGTATGGAGAAGCCCTCATGCAATCACAGCCTCCCAGCCTGGAGGCTCACAGTATGGAGAAGCCCTCACTGCAATCACAGACTCACAGCCTGGAGGCTCACAGTATGGAGAAGCCCTCATGCAATCACAGCCTCCCAGCCTGGAGGCTCACAGTATGGAGAAGCCCTCACTGCAATCACAGACTCACAGCCTGGAGGTTCACAAGGCAAGTAGGTTTTCCAAAGTTGGAAAAAAGTAGGACTTATTTAATGTGTTCACACTGAGGGGCCCGGCTAGTGATTGGACCTTCAATCGATTATCAATCTAATACTGAAAACAGAACTTTCTCTCTACGTCTCTCCCCTTCAATCGTGGTTTCCCCTCCCTCCCTCAATCTGCAGGTAGACCCCCCCCTCCATAGTAATGAACAATGCTTTCTTTCTCCTGTATGATCCCGTGCAGTTGGTTCTGCCCCCTGTAATAGCCCCCCAGGGAGGCTGGCTCTAAATGAGGTATAAAAATCAGAGATGCAGAAAAAGCACGAGGCTGCGATCAATATCCCTGCCCCCCCCCAGCACTATCGATCAGACACGGCATTCTTCATGTATTAATTAGGGAGGGGGGAGTTACAAGGATGTACAGTACTGTTAAATACATAGATATAGAGATTTATATATAGACCCTGATAGTGATGTGATACAGCCCTCTGAAATGCCTTCACAATACACAGTAGACCCTGACAGTGATGTGATACAGCCCTCTGAAATGCCTTCATAATACACAGTAGACCCTGACAGTGATGTGATACAGCCCTCTGAAATGCCTTCACAATACACAGCAGACCCTGACAGTGATGTGATACAGCCCTCTGAAATGGCTTCATAATACACAGCAGACCCTGACAGTGATGTGATACAGCCCTCTGAAATGGCTTCATAATACACAGCAGACCCTGACAGTGATGTGATACAGCCCTCTGAAATGGCTTCATAATACACAGCAGACCCTGACAGTGATGTGATACAGCCCTCTGAAATGCCTTCATAATACACAGCAGACCCTGACAGTGATGTGATACAGCCCTCTGAAATGCCTTCATAATACACAGCAGACCCTGATAGTGATGTGATACAGCCCTCTGAAATGGCTTCATAATACACAGCAGACCCTGACAGTGATGTGATACAGCCCTCTGAAATGCCTTCATAATACACAGTAGACCCTGACAGTGATGTGATACAGCCCTCTGAAATGCCTTCACAATACACAGCAGACCCTGACAGTGATGTGATACAGCCCTCTGAAATGCCTTCATAATACACAGCAGACCCTGACAGTGATGTGATACAGCCCTCTGAAATGGCTTTGTATGAGATGGTTTGTATCTTCCTGTCTGAACCCTTCTAAAAACAGGGCAGAGTGTAATAAAGCACAGTGAAAGCATGGTAAAGCCCAGGTAAGCATTGTAAAGCATTATATATATATCTATATATATATATATATATATATGTGTGTGTGTGTGGTATGCATAGCGTAACCATGGGTGAATGACAAGCCCACCCCCCACCTCCGCTTTAGAGGAAAAACTAAAAAAGGGAAAATAGGACTGAATGAAAACAAAAAGAAAAGCTGACCTCCCTCTCCTCGCAGCAAAGGTTTCTGGGATAGAGGAGGAGTGGCGGCGGCGGGAATCCATTTCCATGGCGACAGGAATCCTAATTTCAGTGTTAAAGGGATACACACACCCACAGCAGTGTACTGTAAGTGTGTGTGTGCGTGGGGGCAGAGAGGCACAGGCAGGGCGAGGGGGTGGAATTCACGCTCAAAGTGTGTGTGTGGAGGGGGGGGCTTGGACGCTATCTCCTTCTTTTCAGTTTAAATAAAGATCTGGGTTTAGATAAAAGCCATTAACGGAGAAATAAAGCGCTGGGCTGGCATGTAGGACAAGCGCAAACTGCAGAGAGCAGAGTGTGAGATCAATACTCAATCAATGAGCTCGCTCCGTGCAGCAATACCGAGTCCCAGACTCTTCATCAGCACTGGAGACTGGGGGGGGGTACCCTTTCTGTGTCTGAAAGGAGCCCAGTACTGATTAGCACAGACTATGTGTGAGTGAGTCTGTGTGAATCTGTGGGCCTCTCTCTCTCTGTGTCTGTGCATCTCTGTGAGTGTGTGTGTGGAGGCAGTGTGAGTGTGTGTGTGTGTGGAGGCAGTGTGAGTGTGTGGAGGCCGTGTGAGTGTGTGTGTGTGGAGGCAGTGTGAGTGTGTGTGTGTGGAGGCAGTGTGAGTGTGTGTGTGTGGAGGCGTGTGAGTGTGTGTGTGTGTGTGGAAGCAGTGTGAGTGTGTGAGTGTGGAGGCAGTGTGAGTGTGTGTGTGTGTGGAGGCAGTGTGAGTGTGTGTGTGTGTGGAGGCAGTGTGAGTGTGTGTGTGTGGAGGCAGTGTGAGTGTGTGTGTGTGGAGGCAGTGTGAGTGTGTGTGTGTGGAGGCAGTGTGAGTGTGTGTGTGTGTGTGTGGAGGCAGTGTGAGTGTGTGTGTGTGGAGGCAGTGTGAGTGTGTGTGTGTGGAGGGAGTGTGTGTGTGTGTGGAGGCAGTGTGAGTGTGTGTGTGTGTGTGGAGGCAGTGTGAGTGTGTGTGTGTGGAGGCAGTGTGAGTGTGTGTGTGTGGAGGCAGTGTGAGTGTGTGTGTGTGTGGAGGCAGTGTGAGTGTGTGTGTGTGGAGGTCATATCAGATCAGCCCTGGGCATGTTCCTGCATCGGACTAAATACTTACTTTCCCCCAATATATTGTTAAAGTTCATTCAACTATCGATGCGCACTTACAAGATAGGATCATCAGCAGTTACAACGAGGAATGATAAAACTTGGGAAAAATAAATGCAAGACGCTGCATCGTTTCTAATAGTAGCAGTCATTCTCTGTGCTGTGCTGGCTGATTGATAAAGCCCACCCCCACCCCTCCACACCACCACTTTCCCATTGTAATGTCGATCTCGCTCTTCAGTGCCGACTCCGGATCCGGATTACTGGGAATCGTGTGAAACGCGTTTAATACAAGCGCCCGTTCCCTCCCTAACGCGTTTACCAAGGGCAGCCCAGCTACCTGAACGACAGCCAGGCAGGCATGCAGCAGCGAGGGAGACGGATCGATAAGCGCTTGGATCCCCCCCTTCTCTTTCTTTCTTTCCCCCCTCCCCTCTCTATCTCACTCTCACTTTCCCGGCCGCTGTAACCCTCTTGCTGAGAATTGATCCACTTCGCCTTTCCAACCGTCTCCGAATCCATCTCCTTCTCCCGTCGCTTAGCAACTCCGGCACCGCTGGATTGGGTGTGTGTGTGTGTGTGTGTGTGTGTGTGTGTGTGTGTGTGTGTGTGTGTGTGTGTGTGTGTGTGTGTGTGTGTCCAGGTTAGTGGACTAATTCACCTGAGCCAGGTACACAAAAGAGTTAACTGAAATACAAAATATAAATGAACGTTTATAAAAATGACATAAATAGAAAAACCATACGTGCTTTTAACTGCAAAGAAAATAAAATCAAATAAATTCAAACCGTCGAGCTAGTCAGTGTTTTCTTGTATCTTCGGATAGCATTTTATTTTTTAGCATGCAAGTTATCAAACAACACCAGCGGTATAAATATAGGCCTGCAGTCCGAATAAAACATCATTCAGAAAAAAAGACAATAAGAACAGAAGGGAGTATACAAAATCAAGATGTAACCATATATTCAGATCAAATCAGAAAATAACAAATGGGCTTTTCTTTGTACTACAGTGCTGCAAACCAAACGACATGCTTCAAAAACACAGACAACTGCCTACACAGAAAAATACTGAGAACACACACACACACACACACACACACACACACACACACACACACAGAGACACACACACACACACACACACACAGAGACACACACACACACTCACACACACACAGAGACACACACACACACACACACACACACACACACTCACACACACACACACACACACACACACACACACACACCCCACACACACACACAGACCCCCACACACACAGACACACATACACAGACCCCCCACACACACACACAGACCCCACACACACACACACAGACACACACACACACAGAGACACACACACACACAGAGAGACACACACACACACACACAGGGGCTGGTCTGGAATGGTCTCAGAGAGACAGAGATCCAGCACAGTCCTCCACAAGGTCAATTCTAAACACCCGAGAGTACGTGTGTCACAATCAACACAAACGATTGACCCTCATACGGGATTAAAGGGCAACACCAGGCCGGTGTTATCGTGAAAGTGACGCACAGAGCGAGGAAGTCTCAGGGCAGTTCCAGTAATCAGCAGTCTGATCAATCCGCTTTCCTTAACCGTTCAGGTTTCTGCCAGGCAGCACAGTCTCTCATAAACGGATTGCTTTTTTTTTTTTTAAACAGTTAGTAAGAAGGTAAGCTTGCTAGCTGGCTGCCTGCTCAGTGCTTGGAGAGGGGATCGGCTTTTATTGACAAATAAATAAATAAATAAATAAAAACCATCCCACCACTCACCCCACTGTAGCTGCCCCACGCTTGTGCTTCCATTACCAGCACAGACAGATCTAGCTTGCATTGCCATGAAATCTAGCTTGCATTGCCCACCTGGAAAGGGCTCCTCTCTCAGCCCTGTGTTTGTGAATCTCTGCCACGCTGCCCACATCCAATTCAAATGAGGCACAAACTGAAAAATAGGAGCATTAGGGGGAGAAAAAAAAAGAGACAGAAAAATAAATGTGTCACGAATTGTACAGCCTTTGTACAGCCTTTGATTTTCTGAAGCTGGGTTTAGTGAAGCCATGTTAAAAGCTTCTAATGAAGAAGGCAGGCAGGTAGAGGGTAGGAGCTGCCAGGCTCATATCTGCAGTGCAAGCAGTTTGATTTCAAGCACTTTGTAAACGCTTTGTGATCATGGTCCTCATACACGGGGTGATCATCTTAAAACATGACCTCCGCTCTACACTAGTTTCAAGAAAGCTCTCCCTTTGCGTGCCTTGATTTCAGGAAGGCTGTTCCTGTTTCACTTCCCAGGTCATTTCCCCTCAGCATGGTCTAGCGCTTCAAAGTATAAACCAGTGTGGAACCAGCTTCCTACAACTCAGCACCTTGCAGGGGAAACCACGTGCTTACCAGCGAACAGAAACCGCACCCCCGCTACCGATAGGAAACAACTTTCACTGGAGACGCCACACTGCAATGTTCCTGTTCAAAACCCAAGCAAATTATAATAAAATGACTTGAAGCAAAGAGATTGTGCTGAAATTAGCTGTCAGGTGTGGATACTGGAAACACCTGTAGCCTGTAGCCATGCCTCAGAGGAGAGCTTCTTAACAGATAAGGCCTTCACACATAATGCATGAAGCCGCTCTCTGATTCCATGCTGTAGTATTTATCACATGCACAAGCGGCTGGATAACCACGGAACAGAAATAAACAGAGTGCGTTAACAGCGTGTAATTAGCAACGCTATTCTCCGCGGGGCGGTGTGGTAAATGCGTGTAATAAGCAATGAAACACAGCACGCCACGTCAGCGCAGTGAAACTGGCGGCTCCTTTCAACGCGTCAGGATCAGGGGTATAGGTCTGCTTCCTGGTTTCCAGTGTTTATCGATCAAATAAAAAGAAAAAAGAAAAACAAATTCAAAAAGGGAAAATATCCTTACCGGTTTTTTTTTCTTAAATCGATTTTCTTCTCGGATTTGTAACTTGCTTCAACCTTGTTGCTCACGACCCAGCGCAACTCATTTGTGACGCGCGTGCATTGTTTCATTGTAAACAGGTGGGCGCGCATCTTTAATGCGACGTGCGCCAGTCGGGTCAGGTGTGCGCCGGCACGGCCGCTTCCAGGTTACTCGCTGCATTGACAGCTTCCAACGGGACGGCTTTATAATGAAAAAAAAGTGGTATTTATTGAAATGGAGGAGGAGGAGGGTAATGCGCATGTGCGAGACCCGGAGATAAATGAGGCAACGATTCTTTTGCATTGATTATTTCCCCCTGTCGAGTACCTTTTATATACCAGAAAGGGGAAATGCTGAAGAACAGGTGGCTCTATACAGCCGTGCTGAACCGAGACAGATAAGAGGCGACGCGACACTAGAGGGGCACTGCCCTAATCACTGCAGATACACAGGCCTGTGTGTGTTTGATTTCTTAACGCACAAACCGCTGCGATAAACTTCACTAGCTCTGCCTTGCATGGCTAAACAGTGCATCTATAAAACACAATTCAAAACGACCGCACACTGAGACACACACACACACACACTGAGACACACACGCTCACACACACACACTGAGACACAAAGAGAGAGAGACACACACACTGAGACACACACACACACTGAGACACAGAGAGAGAGAGACACACACACACATTGAGACACACACACACACACACAGACACAGAGAGAGAGAGACACACACACACTGAGACACAGACACACGCACACACACTGAGACACACACGCTCACACACACACACTGAGACACACACACACACACACACAAACAAACACTGAGACACAGAGAGAGAGAGACACACACACTGAGACACACACACACACTGAGACACAGAGAGAGAGAGCCACACACACACTGAGACACACACACACACACACAGACACAGAGAGAGAGAGACACACACACACTGAGACACAGACACACGCACACACACTGAGACACACACGCTCACACACACACACTGAGACACACACACACACACACAAACAAACACTGAGACACAGAGAGAGAGAGTCACACACACACTGAGACACAGAGAGAGAGAGAGTCACACACACACTGAGACACAGAGAGAGAGAGCGACACACACACACTGAGACACAGAGAGAGAGAGAGACACACACACGCTCACACACGGGTGTTTAATGCAATACAACATCTCTTAGGCCAGTTTGCTCCTCATTCTGTCCGTCTGATTGACAGCGTGGCGCGGCTCGTCCAATCAGAGCGCGGCCCGCAGGTTGCTTGACCCCGCCTTCTTTAAAAACGTCCCGTTTCGGCTTCCCGCGTTTATAAAAGTTTCATCTGGCAACTCTTCAATAGCAAACCGATCGCTACAAATTGCCTGAGTATTTGTTTTACATCTCGTTGTTTTTAACTGAAAAACCTAGCGCGAGTTCAGACTGCTCGAATAAGGAGCCTTGTTGGAGCTGCTTTAATTACATTGTAGCTTCAGAGCCTTTATGAGTTTAAATGTTGCCATGGATACTATGAGGTTATACTGAGAATCACGCGAGCGGATTCCGTGCAGAACTTTCCAGCAGGAAGTCGGTTCAGATCACACTCGTTATCCGGATCTCTCCCTTTTCAAAAATGTATTTCTATCATATAACAATCATATAGCAGAATGCAGGGCTGACTTCCACGCGAGCCCCGTGTTGCCCTTAAATCACACACACATTGTGCTATTATAGAGTAGAAAGATACCGTCCTTACTCCCGAACCCACGTGTTTTCTTATTGTCGGTGTGTATTCCCGGTTATAAACCACACCCCTCATTTCAGAAAGCTGTCCTCCGCGAGTGTTTGGCGTGGTGACCCACTCCATAACCCCCGGTGGACTGGATCACGGCACCCCGTGGCGCAACTTCTAAACAAAGACGCCTTTAATACACTTCCAGCCATGAATGAAATATTAATATCGCCGATAGTGACAGTGATATAGACTCGTCACTGCATCCCTACAGCTGTGCGGAAATAGCAGCGAGGGGGAGGGGGGGGGGCATTTTTGTTTATAATTTATATTTCATAATATTCGAAATGTCAGATAAGCCTCAATAAAAAACAACAACAACAAAAAAACAACAACATTTTAGACCGGAGCTTTAGTGCTGCAGGAGGCCCGTTGTTTTCTGCATTTAGTTTTAAAAGGAATACATAAAAACACGCCATTTATTTAGATTTAAAAAAAAAAAAATACATTTCATCAGCAAAAAAACATAAAAACAAATAAACAAACAATAAAAAAGTAACGCAATATTCCTCTGAAATTACAGAACAAACTAAAAACATGAGCACACTGAACGCATATGGTATGTTTTAAACATAATAATAATAATAATAATAATAATAATAATAATAATAATAATAATAATAATAATAATAATAATAATAATAATAGCAGCTATTATCGTACACGTTTCGTAAAACCTCATAATTCTTCTAACATTTACAAGCTGTAGTTAAATGTCTGCGTCTCTATTATAAGGTTATTTTGTATTATTGTTTATTTTTTGTTTCAAAATGAGCTTCTAAAAATCAAACCGATTTTCTTTTTTCAGATGAAATTACAAAAGGCTCCCTGTGCTGGCTTAATGAAAACAGAATCAAGTTTGCACTTAAACACAATATAGAGCAGAATATCAATAGGCTTTATGAATACAGGCTGCTTCCTGTCGATTTTTAATGTTCAATTTGTGGGAAAGTTTAATATTTAAAGATGACGAAAATGTACAATACATGTGATTTGAAACCTTGTTTTATTATTATTATTATTATTATTATTATTATTATTATTATTATTATTATTGATAAAGTAGAATGCTTGTGCACGCAGCTATCCGGAGTGTTTTATTTGAAAAACACGAGGGAGCGCGTTTCTGAAGGATTCGGGACGCGGTTACAGTTACAGGGAGTCATCGCGCTGCTAGTTTGACATGGTTAATGTGCTTGTGTTTATATGGAAAGAACCCGTTTACAAGTATCTGTATTACGAAAAAATAATAAAGAAATGGAAAGTGTTTGAAAAAAGGGAACGCGAACGTGTAGAAGTTTAGCAGAGCTCCTAGCCGTGTCGATAATGAAATACCAGTGAACCCAGTACAGCCAGTCGAGAGACTGATCGAAATGCGAACCTGGAGATTCTCCGAGTCCACGGGTTATTTATCAAGCACCACGGCCGATTAAATACGTATGGGATTAAACACAAACTACACGCAGTGGGATCTTTGAAAATGCAAATGCATTGAAAACAAAGCATTGCTAACAGTTCTTTCTGACCAGCGCAGATAAATATTTTTTTTATTTAACAATAAATTTAAAAAATAAAATCAAATTCCAGATCACTTGTAGTGGGCTTCGTTGATGGAGGCTTTTCTCGATCGATATATCGACAAACTGATCAATCCACTAAATTAATTAATTAATAAACAGACAACATTCCGAGAAATTCAGAAGATATACGAGCGAAATGCGTTCATTTTTTTAACATCATTTTATACCAATCAGACATGTTGTTCTGGTAGAAAAACAGATTGTTAACGTGCAGAATTCGACCCGATTATTTATCCAAAAGTTTACTGCACACACCCGTGCCTTAAACTATATCCCGCATTATGATGACTCAATAATATTTCTCCTATAGGAACTCCATTATGCGATTATATTTCTCTGCAGCCCATACGTATATGTTAAAGCTGGACACGTGTCCATTCAGTAGCGTTGTATTAATATTTTTTCATTTTGAAAATGGAAGTATTCTCAGAATGTTTCCCCACATTTCCAGTTCCTGTCTAACGCATGTGCGTGCATCTATATCTGTTTCCTTGCAGAGTTGTTTTACCTTGTAATCTGAAAGTTATCGGCGTGTTACGCATGCATGTGTTGTATTATTGACAGAGGCAGCTCTGTTGAACATATTAATACACACGTTCAGCGCTCGTTGAGCTGTGTTCTTGTAGAGCCGCGGCTCTGTATATGAATGGTGGCTGAACGGATATATATATATATATATATATATATATATATATATATATATATATATATATATATATATATATATATATATATATATATATATATATATATATATATATATATATATATATATATATATATATATATATATACTGTATGTATATATATCTCGATATGTTCATATCGAACATTTTAATATTTAATAGCATGTTGTGGCGGGAGGGTTATTATCGGAAACGTGCGGAAACGAAGAAAAGAGAAGAAAAGAAACGATTCTCATTGATATATATATATACCTACATCCACACACACACACATACACACACACACACACACACACACACACACACACTCATACAGAATTGGTGCCATAATTTATAAAATTCTAATTTGAGAATTCAACGCCTATTGCCCTGCCTTTTTTTAAAGGGCACGCTGTCTGAAACAGCTGCACTTTGACACTAACTTTCCTTCTCTTGTATGTTGTGTGTTTTAAAGTTTATGTGCACCGCAGTTAACAGCGTCTCTCTTAGTTTTACAGCGCATCCCTCCATTCGATTACAGTTCTGGATGATATACCACCAGAAAGGTATCCCTTCACAGTCATGATACGGATGCATGTTCATGGAAAACTCGTTTTAAACTCCTTCCAGCATTCCCATGTGCGTTTCTAGAGTGAGCACACATGCGGTCCAGTACAGTACCAGGGCGGCAGGCGCTACAGACACAGAGACTTCCAGAGATATAGCGAGGAGATACTCTGAAACCCTTCATTGCAATTCAACGCAGGCCTATTCAAATCAATGATTGAGAATCCAATATGACTGTTTGTTTAACAGCTATCACATGTGTCGGAGGTTTCTTCTGCTTCTTGTTTCCAGTTGAAGATAACGGATGAAATGTGTGTTTGTTTTAAAGCGCGGCCGAATCGCTCCTCATCGGTCTGTTGGTATTATTGCGCGGCCCTGCCCGGGATTGAAACGAGACGCGTACGGGAGGCCCGACACAAACAAAATCCTACTTTTCACGACAAAAAAAGGTACTAAATGAACCGAGTTCTGATCTCTAAAAACACAACCATTTCCTGAACATTCGCATGTTTTAATTATACCAGGAAATTGCGCTTCCGGATCAAAGCTGTGTAGAAATGTTCACATGAAAAAAACAAACAAAAACAAAAACAACATCTTAAAAAAACGAGTAACATCAATCATTAAAACAAAAAGAATAGAATGCAAAATATATCTTTTTTAAAAACATTTTTAAAACAAAATTTCAACACAAAATAGCTGTCCACAAATGCACAACATATATTTACGCACGCTGGACGCGCTTTGAATGGAAGGTATACCCTGTTATAGAGTTCTTTCATCTTGTCAAAGTTATAAACTAACACAATTATATTAGGTGAAAGTGAATGCATTTTTTAAATTATTATTTTAACTCAGAAAAAAACAAATTCTCACACAAATGAAACAGCTAACGACGTGTAACCCTTTGACCCCCGCCTATTCATTCTACACCATTGCTTTTAGAGATCACCGATGCTTTAAACAGACTACATTTGTAAAGTGCGTCCCGTGTGCGCTTGTAATGAGCCGGTGGAGCAGCGACTCAGCCGCGCGGGAGCTCCCTGCGTTGAGAACACATTTGGACTCATTAGCAGCGGCAAGGGCCGGTGTAATCATCCACCGCTTTCAAGTAAGGAGTCCAGTAACAAGGCAGGCCTCGCCGCAATGGCGTTAAGATGAAGGATTCGCTCCTGATCACTGCAATACATTTTCTATAGGCATGCTCTGCAGATCAATAGAGGTACATTAACCCCAGCGTGCCCGGCAGCGTCTCTGCGCTATACAGCGCCCTGCAGGGAGCTTGGCTCACATTGTGCATAACGGACAAAGCAAGAGTATACGAGCCTTCAATACTGCAACGCTGCAGGGAATACTGGTAGACAGAGTGGGCTGAAAACGTCTTCATAAAACTCAAATAATGAAGAGAGAGAAACGCGTAATGATAATGCATTTAAACGACAGTACACGCTAATGAAGAGAGAGAAACGCGTAATGAGAATGCATTTAAACGACAGTACACATGCCTCTCCCGCTTGTGCTGCTCTCAAAGTGCTGATAGAGTATCTATCAACTTTCTAAACATGAGCAGTAGCCCTATAGTCTGGAAAAGGTTCAGCAATACTGTACTCAACGTTATTACATTCGTGTTCCTGCCCCGCCCCCTCACTCCCAGCGGTCACGCACAGTGTCAGGTGCGCTTGTTAGTCCAGTGCCCCTTGACGTCATTGCAGGGCCGCAGAGTTAATTCACTGCGAATCAATCAATCGACGATCCATCTGTCGCGATCAATCGATAACTAAGAAGTTAAGCAGGAGAATGTTTAACTGTACTGTTTGATTTTTAAATTGCTAGATCGGTTTGGTAAAGATTCTTTGATGAATCCAGTTTGCATTCAGGTACAAATGTATTTCGTTACACAAACACACACACTGCTAAATTAAAATGAAAACGCGCTGCATCTTCATTTAGAGCTGACCTGGTATTTTATTAAATATATTCAGTAGATTTATATTTTATATGGGACATATTTTCAAAACATTTCATTAGGTCGTTACTCCTATTTTATTTAAAGAAAAAAAAAACACCTTATTTATTTCTTACAAAAATAAACAGGACTGATTCGTGTACATTGAGCTCGCGAAGCACCATCCAGGCGTTTGTTTCTCAGAGATGCAAGAGGATCACATTATGTTGTTGTTATTTTTATTGTTTTAAACATACCCCTATACAACTTGATTAGGACTGAATATGGCAGACGGGCAGTTAGTTCTGCAGCTCCTTACAAAACACATTACAGACAACAGAGTTTGTGTTGCACAGTATTCTGTATAAGCCGGGTTGTCCTTAATCAAACACTTTCATTGCAACACTTTTTTTTTTCAGCTGTGTCAGTTTTTATCAATATATAGATGATAAAAACTGACACAGCTGCAAAAACACATAGATGCATCCTACACTTGATTGTGGACAACACAGTTGCCAATATGGTTAAACTGGTGTAATAAATAGATCCTGTATTCAGACAGACAGACAGACAGACAGACAGACAGACAGACAGACAGACAGACAGACAGACAGGCAGGCAGACAGACAGGCAGGCAGGCAGGCAGACAGACAGGCAGGCAGGCAGACAGACAGACAGGCAGGCAGGCAGACAGACAGGCAGGCAGGCAGACAGACAGACAGGCAGGCAGGCAGACAGACAGACACAGACTCTCAGCGGCTGCAGCAGCAGCTTATCTCGCGCGCAGGGAGAGGATCCCTTCCCAGACGCACGTTCTGCTCTCCTCTGTAGATTTTCTATTGATTCGTTATTAAATATGATTGCTGTCGGTTCGGGGTTGGGGCTGAGCGGCGTGTTTACTTTGGGCGTGTCGCTGTTTCTGCTGCTTTACTGGCGGCGCCAACGTGTGCCGAACAAGCCATCGACAAACAGCAGTACAGAGCACCTTATCCGCTCCGCAGAGTTACTTTAGAATAGTTCAGATAAAGAGAATCACAACCCGGCTACTATGTTTGCATTCAATACAGATAGCAAAGCCCAGAGATATACAAAGACACACACACACACACACACACACACACACACACACACACACACACACACAGACACACACACGGGTTCAGTTTAAGCAATCTTAAGGCGGTGTTCTAGTGTGTGCGCGTGTGAGGAACATTTAAAAAAAAACGTGCCTTTGTTCTGCTCCTTATTGCACCTTGCAATTCGGGCTGCACGAGCCGGCCGAACGTGTGAGAAGTGCATTGATGAGCTACCGAGTGGTGACGTCAGGAGGCGAGAGACTCTCTCTCTCTCTCTCTCTCTCTCTCTCTCTCTCTCTCTCTCTCTCTCTCTCTCTCTCTCTCTCTCAGCCTTTCGACACCAGAACATATAGCACACACACATACACACACACACACACACACACACACACACAGGGCTACAGCACACTAGAAAGAGAGAGGCGCGATCTGGTAGCAGTCATACACACACGCGCACAGGCACCCTCTCTCACAGCGCTGGCTCCACTGCTGCTCCCCGGCTGTGTTGCAGACAGGACGACACAGACACCGGCACCGATATCCACTCGGAGAGACAGAGAGAGAGAGTGAGAGAGAGAGAAAAAAACCTCATCACATCATGCTGGATTGACTGAGGAGCTGGAATAGAAATCAATGGCTGAGCTTTGAAATCGTTTAAATTTATCTGTTAGTAAAAGAGGGGGAGAGGGGGAGAGGGAAAACAAAACAAATAAATAAATAAATTCTTTCAGCTATGGAACTTACAATGGACAACCTTGGGAATCTACACAGCGTGTCTCACTCGCAGTCTGGGGAGCTCATGGGCGCTTCCCACGGCCGGCAGCCCTCTCACCGGAACCTGGTGTCGCACAGCCGGCCCGCTATGGTCTCCAGCATGGCTTCTATCCTGGAAGGAGCGGGGGATTACCGGTCGGATCACAGCCTGGCAGGGTCCTTGCATCCGGCCATGAGCATGTCTGCCTGCGAATCCCAGTCCGGCATGAGCCTCAGCAACACCTACACCACGCTGACCCCCCTGCAGCACCTGCCGCCCATCTCCACGGTCTCTGACAAGTTTCACCATCACCCCCACCACCACCACCACCACCACCACGCACACCAGCGGCTCGCCGCCAGCAACGTCAGCGGCAGCTTCACCTTGATGCGGGACGACCGGAGCCTGGCTTCCATGGGCAACCTGTACAGCCACTACCCGAAGGACATGTCCAGCATGGGCCAGCCGCTTTCCCCGCTCTCCAACGGCCTCGGTTCTTTGCACAACTCCCAGCAGACCCTCAGCGCCTACGGCCCAGGGGGTCACCTGTCCAACGAGAAGATGCTTTCGCCCAACGGGTACGAGTCGCACGCTGCCATGCTGTCCCGGAGCGAGGAACACTTGGCTCGGGGGCTCGGGGGGCCTGGAGCCGGCATGATCCCAGCGCTGAACGCAATGCACTCGCACGGGCACCACCATGCCCAGTCCAGTGGCTCCATACTGTCCGAGAGGGACAGACAAGCGGCGGGCGGATCTCAGGGCGTGGGGTCCGGGCAAGTGGAGGAGATCAACACGAAAGAGGTGGCTCAGAGGATCACGGCGGAGCTAAAGCGCTACAGCATCCCGCAGGCGATTTTCGCGCAGCGGATCCTGTGCAGGTCCCAGGGCACGCTATCGGACCTGCTGCGGAACCCCAAACCGTGGAGTAAACTCAAGTCGGGCCGGGAGACCTTCAGAAGGATGTGGAAGTGGCTCCAGGAACCGGAGTTCCAGAGGATGTCTGCGCTCAGACTGGCGGGTAAGTGAGGAGGGAGAGGCGGGCTGAACCGGCGAGCTATCCCGGGTCCAGCTTACTCAGTGCGTGCATGGGTAGGGTACACACACATACAGGACGGGTTTGCTGGGATATGGAAGCACAATCAAACACACTGTGCAGCCCAGAGAAGGAAATGCGTTCTGTATCTAGATACACGAAACAGCATGCAACAGAAACACTGCTGTGCAGAGCAGACCGCACAGCTGTGTAAATACACGCATGGGCTCATGAACCCCATTCCAGGTACGATCCACGTGTGACGAGGTGATCAAGCCGGGTTACTGCGGAGAACTGGATCTACAATAACACTGACTGCGACAGGAAAGATACAAATCACTATAGCGCTCGGTTTATTTTCTGTTAGTCAATAAGAAAGTACTGAATTTGCGAATGCCTTTGTAAACGTATTCCTGGCAGGTATATATATATATATATATATATATATATATATATATATATATATATATATATATATATATATATATATATATATAGATTATATATATATATAATTACAGGCTATCTCTCCGCTGTGCCGGACACTTGGCTAAAGGTCATATTCGTGTATTCCAACATGCCTTTTCTCTCTGGGCCCCCCCCCTAACGAGCTCCAGTGTCACCCGGGAGCAAACACACACACCAAGCCCGCCTATCGCTGCCCCTCAGCGGGTCAGAATGAGATGACCTCTCGGTGATCGATACCGCGCTTCCCAGCGTTCATTTTAAAAAATGTCAAACTGATCAAGGATCGATTCTCGATCTAAAAAAAAAAGAAAGAACAAGCAAACACACAGCTATCCACACAATTCTATATTTATTTCTCTGTAGGAGTGTGAGGGTGTAACATTCTATTTAATATTTTACAGGACAGGACAGCGTGTATGTATATAGCACACACACACACACACGTATAAATTGCTATTAAAAATGCAATGTATTTCTGTTTTCCGTTTTCATAACTCTAGTAATCTCCCCAGCATGGCTACGGACTACTGCTTGTTAGTAGTGTTTATATATATATATATATATATATATATATATATATATATATATATATATATATATATATATATATATATATATATATCAATATCAGTTTATATTCAGTTTTTCTTTGATTGTTTTCCATAATTTGCAAATCACACAAGCAGAGAGGATCAGATTTCAGACAGTGGCAGGAATGTTTAAAATATACATAAAAAC
>CM060272.1:443427-515927 GCA_030684275.1 Acipenser oxyrinchus oxyrinchus | reverse complement strand
TGTCTGCTCCTGCCCGTTCGGCACAGTTAATACAAACCCTGCGCTCTCATGAGATCGCATGAGACTGTGGTGTGTGCTGCAGCCATAGTGAATGTACCCTGGGATCCCACGGGCTTTTTAAACCTGCTAGTGTTCCTCTGACTTGTATTGAGAATACGAGGCTACCAGGAGAAATACGCGTGATCTGAAAAACACCAACACAGCTCTCAGCCTTCAAAATACTCACATGTGTTTATAAGACGCGCTTTTCCTGCTCAAGTTGTTATTTAAGATCCGGTTTCTATTTGTATCTCGAGTCACACAATATGAATCTTGAAACCCAATTGTAATAGAACGCGGATTCTTGGGACACCAGGAAGCACAAATGGCTGCGGTGCACGGGAGGAGGACACGGCTGCGGTGCGAGGGAGGAGGACACGGCTGCGTGTTGCTCTCAGCCTCTGTCTGGGACACGCTTTGGTGGACTAATCCCATTTAAAGATTGCATTAAATGTGGAAAATCATTCGTCTCGGCATTCGTGTTGAATTCAACACTCCATCTCAATGTATTTGGTCGGGTCAGTAAAGAACTGATCGATACGGATAGCCACTGCATCGATCAATTATTTCGACTCAATTCACTCCCGCAGGGCAGCCGGCTCTCTGCGTGCTGGGGTGAAGAGAGGGAGGGAGAGAGAGTGGAGAGAGACAGACAGACAGAGGGAGTGAGAGGGTGAGAGGGAGAGAGAGACAGAGAGAGACAGATTGAGTGTGTGTGTGAGGGAGAGAGAGAGAGAGAGAGAGAGAGAGAGAGAGAGAGAGAGAGAGAGAGAGAGAGAGAGAGAGAGAGTGTTGGTGTCAGGGAATGGTTTGTCAAGGCTATATAAAGAAAAATACGACTATTAATACATTTCACAAGTATATATGCCGGCAGCATAAAATTACAGCAAGCCAAGTGACTGCCCTACTGTCTCACACTTTTCCTTTAGAGAGAGAGAGAGATGGATATTGCAGTACATTTATTTCATCATATTAAATATCACTTACAGCAATTATACTTTATAAAAAAATAAAAAGACTCTTGGGCTCCCTCTCTTATTTGCACCGCGGGGCCATCATGTGCCCGTTAAGCGCTACAGGCTCTGTGTGAAACAGGTGCGATTTTTATCTGGTTTAGCACGGAGAGGGGCAGAGGGGGTGGACTGGGCAGCTACCCCATCCTGCTCCCTTCCATTCCCCGCAGGTGCTGCTGCTGCTGCTGCTCTCAATCGTGATGTATTAGTTTGGCTCAGTAAATAGGAGATCGATAAACAAGCCGGACCTCTGAAATTGCCCTCGCAGCTTTCCTCTTCACCACACTCCTATAGCCAGCCAGCCGACCGGACAGACGCTTCTCTGCAATGCATTATTCATGGGGGGGTTCGAACGTGGCTTTGTGGCCAGCTCGGAGGCGGCCGTGGCGGGCTCGGTTATAAGCTGGCTACCCATACCCCCTCGCCATTCATACCGTGGAGACGCCCCTGTGTGGCGCGCAGTCTCCGGGACGCTCCCTTTTCGGTAATACGAAGCCAAAAACTAAAACATAATCATTTCAGATCGTCTTAAAGAAGAAGCAGCTATAAGCAGCCCGCCATCGACATATAACAGCAGTAAGACCCGCGCCCGGTCCATACACGCGCAGAGAGAGAGAGAGAGAGAGAGAGAGAGAGAGAGAGAGAGAGAGAGAGAGAGAGAGAGAGAGAGAGAGAGAGAGAGATTTGAGTCCATTGCGGTGTGTTGTTTTCTTTTGGGGATACAATGGCACTAAGCAGGAGTAGTTTGTACTATACTATACTATACTATACTATACTATACTATACTATACTATACTATACATGTAGCCTCGATTTCTAATCGATTGTTTCGTTTTCCAGAAAAAAACAAGCAAAAAAAGAGAGAAGGTAGAAAAACAGAATCAGAAAAGAGAGACAACAAACACAGGCGCGGTCGCGGAGGGGCTGCCAGGCGGAGGGTCGGGTCTGACAGCTCAGCGATATTACAATCCCCGTGAACCTGTTAAACCGAACACGACCGCGGGCTCCACGGCCTCGGCACACTCTGGCATTTGTATTGTGAGCGAGACACCTTCATGTGCTTCAGTTTCCATCATCAGTCTGAGGAAAAGACACACGGATGTACTCGTGCCCAGTTTCAAACCCAGCTGATCGGAAGATTCCAACCGAACAGGAACTCGCGAAGGTTGCAAAACAAAAGGAACTGACTTTGTGCATTTTTTTGGTTTGATTTTCATTGTAGCTTTTGGGATCTTCTTTGTAACTGTAATGGCATCGATTGTGAATTCAACAGCCACACACACACACACACGCACACATTTCCCACAGTGCTTCTGACATTTAAAGTCCTGATTGATTTTCACCTTTGAACACGAGTAAGAGCCCCGGGTTCTTGTATTGAAGCCTTTTAGTTTTAACACGGGAAAGCCAGAAACCTTACTGAAGCCTTAAAATAAAATCAATCAGTTTGCAAACTAAATGTATAGCGATGCATAGGGATTCATGTCAGGACACTTGAATTGCACAGTATTGCGCTTATTTCTACAGCCACCTGACGCACAGCTATAGTATATTGAAGGTGCTGCACCGAGAATTCGTTGTTGGGATCTGCAGCCGTGTAGAAACGTGTATTTTTTTTAGCCAGAGAAAGTCTGACCACACATTATTTGGCATGTGCTGTATTATCTAACGAGTCTGGGGGCGGGGGAAGTTGCAATCAACGTGCAATGCCAATTCTATCTTGAAGCAAACTTCTACACTGAAGAAAATAAAAGAGAAGGCACGGGTATTGTGTGTATTGTGCAAGTAACCTTCTCTTGTTCTGACTGTGTACAGAAGCTTGTGCGATGCTGGCTGTATTGCTGTTGTGCTCCAGTTCCATTAAAGGTATTTCAATACAATGGATTGTGGATTGCTGTGATTACCACACTGTGACGCGAAGCTCCCCCACAGAACACATCCGAGACGAAGCGTTCTTCACCCGGGCAGCTGCTTACGCTGCAAAAAACAAACAGGTATTCATATCAAAGACAGCAACGGGCTTGATGGAAGCTTGCGTGGTGTGCGCTATACAGGGCAATCCAGATGGAGGACTAGGATGATAACAATCATGCATACCGCACTGTTCGATAGAGCGATATATATATATATGGAGTCCATTCTGGGTATAGCACCATAGCAGCGCGTTTCCTTAGACATCGCCGGTGCGTCATCAGTACACACTCCAGACAGTGCGATCCGCGGAGGGCTGAGATCATGGGGCGGTAGAGAAGGAGGCAGGCAGGCAGACAGGTACAGTGGACTACTGCGAGCAGATCGATGGACACTTTAATAATTGATGGGCGAGTCGGTGAGGAGTGCGCTATAGCCGGGGTAATTGGATATACAGCGAGCCAGGCAGGTGTATGAAGGATATAGTGACAGTGTAACTCAGCGGTGTTATCAGGGTTATTGGTTATCCTGGAGATGCTGTCGTTGTGCACAGTTCACATGGAGATCTGCTTGTGAGCGCGCTCAGTACAGATCCACACTGTATTGGATGCGCTCCAGAGACGCTGCAGGCTAGATCATTGCAAGCCAGTCCCGGTCAAGGTGAAATATTCAGCGCTGAGAGTTTCGAGTGCACAGCGGCTACAGCTGGAGGTGATATATCTCTGCGATTAGGGTACTGTCTATGGAGGGAGGGAGGCAGCCAGGGAGAGCGCTGTGTGTGTGTGTGTGTGTGTGTGTGTGTGTGTGTGTGTGTGTGTGTGTGTGAGAGAGAGAGAGAGAGAGCAGTGTGAGGAGGGTATAGAGGGGGCTGTGCTGTACATTGTAAAGGCTGATCCACCGCCAACTGAATCTGTATTGATTTCCATCCAAGCGCTCCTTTCCATTTATACAGCAGGCCCCCATCCCCCAAAACACACGCACATGCATTCGCACCCCCACCTCTCTCTCTCTCTCTCTCTCTCTCTCTCTCTCTCACACACACACACACACAAATACATTATGCATAACACACACACACACAAACAGTGGAAAAAACGCAGCAGCAAGATTGCTTATTCTAGATTGCAGAGAGACGAGCAGCAGGACTGGATCAGAATCACAGAGAGCTGTATAGAGCTGGATCAGAATCACAGAGAGCTGTATAGAGCTGGATCAGAATCACAGAGAGCTGTATAGAGCTGGATCAGAATCACAGAGAGCTGTATAGAGCTGGATCAGAATCACAGAGAGCTGTATAGAGCTGGATCAGAATCACAGAGAGCTGTATAGAGCTGGATCAGAATCACAGAGAGCTGTATAGAGCTGGATCAGAATCACAGAGAGCTGTATAGAGCTGGATCAGAATCACAGAGAGCTGTATAGAGCTGGATCAGAATCACAGAGAGCTGTATAGAGCTGGATCAGAATCACAGAGAGCTGTATAGAGCTGGATCAGAATCACAGAGAGCTGTATAGAGCTGGATCAGAATCACAGAGAGCTGTATAGAGCTGGATCAGAATCACAGAGAGCTGTATAGAGCTGGATCAGAATCACAGAGAGCTGTATAGAGCTGGATCAGAATCACAGAGAGCTGTATAGAACTGGATCAGAATCACAGAGAGCTGTATAGAGCTGGATCAGAATCACAGAGAGCTGTATAGAGCTGGATCAGAATCACAGAGAGCTGTATAGAGCTGGATCAGAATCACAGAGAGCTGTATAGAGCTGGATCAGAATCACAGAGAGCTGTATAGAGCTGGATCAGAATCACAGAGAGCTGTATAGAACTGGATCAGAATCACAGAGAGCTGTATAGAGCTGGATCAGAATCACAGAGATCTGTATAGAGCTGGATCAGAATCACAGAGAGCTGTATAGAGCTGGATCAGAATCACAAAGCACCCCTGAAACAACACAATTCGTGCGAGCGGGTGTCATATTTCACACAATTCTCGGCGCGGTCTGCATCATATTAATATCTCGGTGCCATGTTACCACAGCTGTACCAAACCACTGTTCCACTGCACCCCAAACCCCCCAAAACAACAACTATGTAAAATAGCATAACTGTGCATGAATTCATATTACAGAGTAAATCAACCCAGAGTCACTACTGACACACGTTCCTCCCCCTGGTGCGACTATAAAGAGACCCGCATTCCAGTGCGTTGTAACAGGTTGCATTGTAGCGCTCAGGTTTTCGATGTGAATTCGTGGATCGGCCCCACCTCGCCCGAACTGGTCTCTAATGCCGCTGGTCTCTTTGCACCATGCGGATCACACCTAACGGGACAGCGTGTTCATTGGGTCACGGATTGAAAAGCATTCAGCTCTGTACAGCCGGAGTCACGTGACACACAGCGTGCTGTTTGGAAGCACCTTTTTAATACGACTTTTTCAATCCCCGTGGCCTACATATTAAAATCAATTTGAAATGACATAAAAACAATGCGAGGGCCCGTTACATTGCAGTAAAAATAATAAACATGTTATATATTTGTATAGGCCCTACCTATATTATATTTCAAACATAGATCTCTCTCTCTCTCTCTCTCTCTCTCTCTCTCTCTCTCTCTGTGTCTGTGTGTGTGTCTCTCGCTCTGTGTCTGTGTGTGTGTGTGTGTGTGTGTGTGTGTGTGTGTGTGTGTGTGTGTGCGTGTGTCTCTGTGTGCGTGTGCTTGTGTGTGTGTGTGTGCGCGTGTCTCTCTCTCTCTCTGTGTGTGTGTGTGTGTGTGTGTGTGTGTGTGTGTGTGTGTGTGCGCGCGCGTGTGTGTGTGTTTTAACAGACACGCGAGGGTGCAATACGTTTCGTTTGCTCATCAATGATGCATGGGAATAGAAGATCGATGATATATTTGAATTGATAATAGAATCGCTTTTATATTTAGACACACTCTGAGAAACAAAAACTGCTTCTATCTTTAGGACTCTATAAAACCGGGAAATATTTTCAAAAGAACAGGCTACGTGTGCAATGAGCTCCCCAAGTCGACTGGTCGCGGTTTCATCTTAGATAGATAGATAGATAGATAGATAGATAGATAGATAGATAGATAGATAGATAGATAGATAGATAGATAGATAGACAGTAGAGACATGAAATACAATCTATTAGCAAGAATTTTAAAGAATCTAATGAAAACACATAGGCCTGTCCGGACAGTGCATTGATTCCAGATAGATCGACAGCCAGAGGAGACTCTAAGAATTAGCCGACAGAAATCTAGTTGCACTATTGACTCTGAAAATATCCGCTAACCCTTTTAAAGCACAGCCTTTCGAAATGCAACACAACGGTGTTTAAAGTAGGGGCAGAGTTTCGATCCGGCTGCGAGAGATTGCGTTTCCTCACCTGACTAGTAAACCTGAGAGGGTTAGCCGTGAAACAGGCACTGTGTCCGGACGCGGCTTATCTCGGCCGCGCCGACAGCCCATCGCTCCACACGCAACAGCAGCAGCAGCGAGTCCTCTATAAACAAAAAGGGGATTCATAAGAATACTAATAGAGGGCTGTGCGTGGTATTATAGCGAAACATTCTGTAATGTTAAAATAGACTAATACAGTACTGCATTTTAATAATAATAATAATAATAATAATAATAATAATAATAATAATAATAATAATAATAATAATAATAATAATAATAATAATGCTCACGGCTTGGAATAAAGTTCACCTGTGTTCATTTATGTATTTTTTATTTAACTAGAACACATGTGTTGTTTTTAACACTAACTTGTGTTGTATTGTTTTTTTTTTACGAGATATTCAATGCGTCCTATCAAGGGATATGCGAACACTTAATACATTTACTAAAGCATTTACAATCCTACACACCGTTTACATGCGCAAGACTAAACAATGTCAATGTTAATACGACACTCTGCCAATGCATTTATAACACAATGTTAATACGACACTCTGCCAATGCATTTATAACACGATGTTAATACGACACTCTGTCAATGCATTTATAATACAATGTTAATACGACACTCTGTCGATGCATTTATAACACAATGTTAATACGACACTCTGTCAATGCATTTATAATACAATGTTAATACGACACTCTGTCAATGCATTTATAACACAATGTTAATAGGACACTCTGTCAATGCATTTATAACACAATGTTAATACGACACTCTGTCAATGCATTTATAACACAATGTTAATACGACACTCTGCCAATGCATTTATAACACAATGTTAATATGACACTCTGTCGATGCATTTATAACACAATGTTAATAGGACACTCTGTCAATGCATTTATAACACAATGTTAATACGACACTCTGTCAATGCATTTATAATACAATGTTAATACGACACTCTGTCAATGCATTTATAACACAATGTTAATATGACACTCTGTCAATGCATTTATAACACAATGTTAATAGGACACTCTGTCAATGCATTTATAACACAATGTTAATACGACACACTGTCGATGCATTTATAACACAATGTTAATAGGACACTCTGTCGATGCATTTATAACACAATGTTAATAGGACACTCTGTCGATGCATTTATAACACAACGTTAATATGACACTCTGTCGATGCATTTATAATAGTATTCACTGTTTTTCCTCAACGCTGTTCATGGAGTGCAGTAGCATTGCTTTGTCTCTCCTTCAACAGTTCAGATGGTTTGTTTTATTGCCGATTAAGAAATTCCACATGTATTTATCCCACATGTATGTATTCCACAGGTATTTATTTGTTGTCGGTGTCAGAAGTATTTCATCAGATGTAAATACTGCATCACTAAATACAATAGTGTACTATATACGATTTAATAATAATAATAATAATAATAATAATAATAATAATAATAATAATAATAATAATAATAATAATAATAATAATAGCTATATTAAAAATACTCAAATTAAATATTATTTCAATTATATTTATGTCTACAAGCCTGTGTATTTAAAGCTGACATTTAATTGAAAACACAGAGAAAGCGCGATGCAAGGGGCGTGGTTTAATATCACATATTAATATTACCCGGGCATGCTCTAACACAGGGAGACACCGCGCGCATTCGCAATATTGCACAATATGGATCCTTGGATATGTCATCGATTCTGTATTTGCTGCACTGAAATAGACATTCCATTCACAGCCATAAAACAACTTACTTACAGTATAGATTTCTTAAAGGCGCCACACAGCCATTCAAACCGGTAAAAACAGACAAAAAAACATTCGAGTTGGAATTGTTTTAGAGAGGAGCTGTATATTTAGAATCTGTATTTCCTTCGCAATTCATCAACGCTCTAAAACAATAATTGTGTTGTCTTTAAAATGATCCAAAACATTGTTTTAAATTATATTTTCTAAAATAATAATAATAATAATAATAATAATAATAATAATAATAATAATAATAATAATTACAGGGATAGTGATTGTATTGAATATTGAATGGCATGTCTTCTACTAGGGGAAATGTCCCCGCGTTTCATTTTAAAATCATCTGTATAATTGCACAAACGCCGTTTTAAAAGTTCAGTAAAATAGCTATCGATACACCAAACACAAAAGAAAAGAGAAACAGATTCTCCCTCGTTCAGATCATTTGCAATTCTGAACCTACAGAATGAGTTCAGACACGCTGCACATGTTTCAACTCGAGTCCCGAATCTGAGCAGAAGCGCTCCGCTTGATCTCGTATTGTCCTGATCAATAATAGCCAGCCGTTTCTTACAATTAGTTCTGCGGAAAATAAGTGTGCATCCGCATGCGCACTCCATCGTGTTACAGAACAGGGGCTGTATGTATATCGAACCACAGATTATTGCGATTAAAAGAGACTCCAGGTATAATTTCACCATTCATCCTGCAATGTTGTGTATATATGTATGTATATCGCATAACTGAAATTGTACAGCCTATTCACAATACATTTAATATGGGGCAGTGATAAATACATTTATATTATATAGCCTATTATAATACAATTAGAGATGAATCCAATATTACATATATGAAATAGTGGGCATAATACAAATATTATTATTATTATTATTATTATTATTATTATTATTATTATTATTATTATTATTATTATTATTAATAGGCCGTATGTTAGCAAGATATAACGCATTAATAGATGTTTGCTGTCCATTAAAGTATTGTGGATTTCACATTTTACATTTCAAAATACAATTCTTTTTTGTTTTTGTTTTTGATAAATGCGCGGTCTTTTCTCCTCCCCGTGTAAACCCCGCTATGCGTGTTCACTATCAGTGATATTACATTCTGTGCAGAACAAACCACGCACACCGAATTGCTTTAGTAACTGAACATACTGCATGCGTATCATCTGGTTGTGCAGATGCAGGGCACGCGTGATTCCGTTCATAGTTAGCAATCGACCGATCAATAAGAAATCGATCATCCTGGATTCATGTTATGAGCCAAATCAAATAATTGTGTAAAAGAGAGAACGAAAAAAACAAACACAGAAAGCCCATTGGATTTCAAAGTGCTTACATGTGTTGAGTGGCTTAATATACACTTTTAATGAAAGGGACGCTGCTCAGTAAATGCAAGGACATTAAAAGAAATATATTTTAAATTTCTTCAAGACTTATAACAAATACAAACACTTTATTAATATAGCCTTATTTTGTATGTTGATCTATTGAAAATGGTCTACAATAATTATGATCACATTTTGAGCAGGTGCTTCAATTCTGCCGTGTCTACAATATAGGTATAGGGTACAGCAAACAGTCAAAAGTGGATGTTTTCATTGTTACTATTACTATGGGGAGTGATTACATTTAAAAAAACTAGGGCCCGATTGTGATGGAGGCATTTTTATTTACGCCTACGATTTTTCTTTTTTTTTTTTTTTTCCCCCGGAACTCCTGGTATTGGTACCGAGTCGGTGCGTTCGGGCTGCGGGCCCCGGGTGTCTGCTCTCCGGCTCCATACTCTAACCTCTGCCCTTTGCCCCTTGGTTGTGTCCTTAATGGTGGAGGCGCCAGACAGATTCCAGTATCGGCCGTTTTCTGTTAATATTAAATCTGTTTTGTCTCGATTTCTAATAATACGAGGAGGAAGTAACTTCTAAGCCGCCGCCCCCCTCCTGCTCCAAAAATATAATAAAATAAAATAAAATCTAATTAAGAAACAAAGAGATACGCTGCCATTTCACAGAGTAACGAACAGCACTCGGCAGTGTTTATTTGAACGTGTGTTTTTAGATGACACAAAACCAAATAATGATTCGGAACTATTTTTCCCCCGAAGTGAATACGCAGAATACACAGAACCACTGGTAGGTATAATAATAATAATAATAATAATAATAATAATAATAATAATAATAATAATAATAATAATAATAATAATAATAATAATAATAATCACCCATGTGTTTTTCTATTGTATGCGCAGTGTCAGTGTTATGCTGCACCGGCCTCGTGTTTTTCAATACAGCGCAGCTGAACCCGGCCGCTTGACCTTTGAAACGATTAGCAAAACTCGTGCGGCTCATAAAACCTCATAAATCTCATCGAATAATAAACCATTCGACATTTATTAGCAAAGGATATAGGCCGCATGTCACAGCGGCGGGAGGGGAAAACACTTACCAACTGTATAGATAGGCCTGTGTAATAATAATAATAATAATAATAATAATAATAATAATAATAATAATAATAATAATAATAATAATATATGCGTCTGCAGTGTAAAAAGCCCGCGTGTACTGCAGTAAGAACACACCCATGTTAAAGTGAATGAAGCGACGCGTTTAAGGCTACAGCAGTTTGTTACATTCAAACTCATTTGATGTTATCCTTCAACACACACGTGTGTGAATAATCGAGTGGAACAAGCTATTAATATAGTTATTATTTAGTAGAGGTCGTAGCAGTATATATATATAGTTCAATATAGTTCAGCTACACCCACCCGCCCTGCACTGTAGGCATCTATAATGTAATCCTATACAACGCATATATAACGCAATGGCACGAACGCAATGCATTGCTAAATAAGACTCCCGCTGCTGAGCACTTTGAACCGAGTTTCATTACGAGTTTAACAAGACACACCTGAGCTTGTTTCGAGTACACTAGGTGACTAACTCCTACAGTAAAACCTGGAACGGGTGACTCTGCTATGCGAGTCTTATTTTCATCCCTGCTGACGGCTACAGAGACACATTCATTCCTCGACTAGAACCTCAAAGGGATGTTTTGCAGAGCGCTTGTGTTCTGGATAATGCTTGCGGTTGCAGACGCGATGTCTGCTTGCATGGAATTTAAACTTTTTGCTTCTTTAAACAGTAAAAGTGGAACATTTGCACACGATCCCTTGGCTCCCCTCTCCCTGCCCAGCCCGTATCGATGAAGCTGGCTGACACAAGCAGCATTGATCCGCTGCACCGCTCTGCAGTCAGCGCGCCGCGGTAACCAGGGCTGCGCGAGGGAGAGGGGGACACTCCGAGCCTGTTGCTAAGGCTCAGGCTGCGGGGTTTCTGTGTGTGTAATTATATATCTCTAGTCTACAATATTCATTTATATGGGACTCCCTACCCCCTTTCTTTTATGCATGCTTTATCCTATAGATATTTTATATCAGGTTTAAATGCAACATACAACGGTCTCCTCCAGTAAGCCATCCACTGCAACACATCCTCCAGTTCCTTAATAGACACACAGCCCGCACGGTTGCAATAGCCGTGCAGAAGTTTCTAGGGGCTGTTGTTTTTTCAGGGAGAGTTAGGGTTAGTGCTAGGGTTAGTGTTAGGGTTATCATTATTACCTCGCTGCTGAGTGTCGTTCAGTGTGCAGCCAGCAGGCGCCTCTTCTCTACCTCGTCGGCTGCCTGTTTGTTTTAAAGCGAGTCATACACGGCGTCTGCTTAATGATTTCCTGCATTGGCGAGTTACAGCCCCTTAATATCGGCGAATAAACAAAGACTATTTATTCTGCATTAAACCAACGCCCCGGTGCGGCGTGTATAGCGGGAACCCTCTCAGCAGTGTTATCACAAAGTAAATGTTTAAACTGATTGGCTTTCTTCAGAATAATTAGCCCGCACGGGCAGGTCTCGGGTCGGGAGGTTACACTGAGTACACATCACCGCGCTGCGGGTCACAGCCTAGCAGAGCACCGCGGACTGTGTTAATACACACTGAGCCTCCGCACTGCTCCCAGGTACAGCTTAGCTGCTGTCTGTAGCCAATCGCCTCCTGACATTAATTGAATTGATTTGTTTAAAGGTGGATAAGCAGGAGTGATCTAAAAGAAGCGCTGCTTTTATGGGAATGCAGGTCATGCGCTCTCCTATCCTGTCTCTCCAAAACATTCCAAAGGCATCCACTTATTTAACCCACAGGCTAATAGAGCGCCCTGCTTGACTCTGCATATACCTTCTTATCAGCAAAATAACAGTCCTTCATAGAACGGAAAACAACAACATGACATCCCAGATAAGCCACGCTGTGGTTAATCCTGCCCTCCAATAGCGTACAAGGCAACTCGAATAGGGTTACCCGCCCAGCCCACTCGTTCCACGCGTGGAGAGCCTTCTTTATTAGATTGATTTCATTTTATAGCAGTAAAGGGGCAGTTCGGAGGCTGATCCTTTTCCATTGTATTTATTTAGTACTGTTTATATAATGCACGATTTCAGTCACTCGATTACTATCAGACTTCATAGTAATGTGAAATCGTGTAACAATTGTGAAAGTCGTTTGCTAATAAATAATAATAATAATAATAATAATAATAATAATAATAATAATAATAATAATAATAATAATAATAATGACCCCGGTGCATTGCATATAGAACAGTATACCTTTAAATCACGCGGTTCAAGATAGTTATTCCTTTCTTTTTGTAAATGAATGAATGAATGTGTTTTTTTTTCAGACCCTGAATATCGCCGCACTGGTTGTCTCCTGATTTTTGATTTTATTTTGCTGTTTGTTTTATGCGACATGGGGACAGTACTGCGCATTCTGAAAAGGTACAGATGCTAGATATCTCTGTTTAAAGAATCGGTGTATTCGCAGGCTGGAAATAATACAAGCACACCATTTGGAAGCTGGCCCTCACCAACCCCCCCCCCCCCTTCTTTATTTCTGTATATTTTGCAGATGTTCCTAAATACAAGACCTCTGTTTTGCATCTGATAAGCTGTGGCCCAGTGTCCTTGTGAGTGCAGTTCAGTCAGCGCTTAAATAATATTACTAAAGCATCAGTAAAACATATGAACAGCGTTGTAAACAAATGTGCTGCGGGTCTCCATACTCGAGATAGTTAACACTTATCCATGCTGTATCCGTACGAAATCTAGCAGCCCCGCTTTGCACTAGTCTTGCGCTTATATAATTGGGATTGATGCGTTTATATTTCATAACAAACAAGTGTCGTGTGCAAAAAACGAAGAAATAAAGAAATAGAAAATTCAGAAAGGTGACCTTTGTCCCCCCACCTGTCCCTCCCCAGCTTGTTTTCGTGATTTTTGTTTAAATGTGTATGCACTTGCTTTTGATTTCCTATAATCCCTTGAGCTCCCTGCAAACTCCGTCTCGATATCTGGCACTCTATCTCCACCTCAGAAGTTACAAGCAGACAAACGGAATCGCAGCGGCTGCTGTGGAAACGCGAGCCCGGGCATCTGGGGGTTGAATACACATGAAGCCCGTTTTACTGCTTCTGGAAAACCGGATGCATGTGAAACATTTTTTTTTTATAGCACACTTCAGTTTTTCTCTTTGGATTTCTAAACATATACAGTGCAGTCTGTATTTGTTTAGCTGTCAGTCTGCATTGCCAAACTAGATGCCTAATCCCTAATTAAACCTGTAATGTTTAATTTGAGATAAAGTTTAAAAACAAAAAACAGTCCGGGTCTTTCACATTCACACAACGCAAATGTTAAATAAGGAAACATTATGAATGTCATCTGCCAGCGGCACTGTTCATTCAGTTTATAAACACAGCGCTGTGTGAGTGTGTTTGAAACCACTCTGCTGTTCAGCTTATTATGTGTTCTGTTTTAACCAAATACAAAACGAAAAACAAATATGCTCTTCATAAGTTAAATCATATTTATGAATAGATCCATTTTACAATATATTCCCATTTTATATAGACATATTGTACTAATATATATATATATATATATATATATATATATATATATATATATATATATATATATATATATATATATATATATATATATATATATATATATATACACAACATGTTACCCGCTAGCCTCTTGCTGACAGTAAGGACTTTCCACAGTGAATATCAATACAGCCAGTGTCGTATATCCGGTCTGCACTGGCAACGAGACTATTGAAGCCAGAAGAGATTCTCAAATGCCCCTTTTCAATAAAAAAAGTGACTGCGAATCAAACACAACTAAAGCACAACACGTATTCTGGCGACTGCAACAAAAAAACAACAACTTGCTGCCACTTGTGACTTAAAACAAATAATCGTAAATTGTATAATATTGTATAGCTTTTACCCAATTACACGTGCATTACCGAGACTAGCGGTGAAGCAGCTAAACAAACTAAACAAACAAACAAAAAAAGATGCGCTGCCTGGTTAATAATAAAATCAAATAAACTGGGATAGGCACACCGATCTGTAATACTGTCGGTGCGATATAAAGCACTCGTGGAATACAGTCTTCCATTTTACAAGCCGCTCAGTTTCTAGCGGTGCTTACCTGTACGCTGCAGGTAGAAGGGGTCGCTTCCAGATTCCTCGTGTCGTTGAATAATATACACAGATGTTTTAGAATCACTGCTCTGCGGTCGAAGGGAAGCTGCGAGCCGGTTTAACCGCAGGATCGTGTTACTTGTTAATTGACAGCCATGGTGAGAAATAACCCACCACTGGACTCGGACCCTGGCGCGTTATTGGAAGAGCTGTACACCCCGAGGCGGGCAGGCAGGGGGACCTGGGAAAGCCACCGGCATTATGTACTAAATTAGCAGTTTATTAGCACCAATTTCCCCCTCATTACATTGACTGGGGGAAGAGTACTTTACAGCGGCGCGCTGGCACGGCACGACACTACCACCGCTACATAAATTGAATAAATGCTCCAAGGAATGGTTTTTAAACGCGGGTCAATCGGTATCGCGATGATCAATCTATAAACAAATGAAAAGAAAACAAAACAGAGTGAAACCGGTATCTTACCAGTGGAGAAGCCGGGCTTTGCTGGGCTAGGCTAGGCTGGGCTGGGCTGGACTGGACTGCCGAACAGTGTGAGTCCCATGCCCGCCTGACCTGTCCCTCGGGTGCCCTACCTGTACGCACCCCTCTCGGAGCAAGGCGCTCTACTAAAGTACAGGTGCGCAGAGACACCGGGGAGATTCAGGCGCCATGTTCTTTATATATATATATATATATATATATATATATATATATATATATATATATATATATATATATATATATATATATATATATATATATGCAAATTAAAACCACATAGAAACTAAACTGTTTAAATAACTAAACGCACAGATCGCAATGTGTTTAACGATGGCTAGTTATGTATTTATTTATTTTTCCTTTTCAATCTTTATAACATTGACTTTGCAGTAGTCATCTTCAAGACCTATATAAAAGAATTCTGAAAACATAAACATATATTATTCATGGAGCGGGTAACAATAGCATTCGCTTCAGCCGCTCAGACACCCGCTCTCTCCCTCCTCCTGTGAGTAAAACCTGGAATGGGCGAGACTGCTTTGCAATAGGAGTCTTATTCCCATCCTTGAAACGACTGCGTTACAGTAGTTTTTTTTCTCTAAATGTACAAAATGGATGTCTGTTATTGGTAGAGTGCGCCGGACGCGGCAGACTGAGAAGTGATCAAATCAACTCAACACATTCTCATCACATTACTGCACTGCACTGTCTCTGTAGACGACACCAGCACCAGCATGCGTGCAAGGAAACTGTGCGGCCGCATTGTTACTCTGCTTCGTGTGGCGAATGGTATATTCCACACAAACAAATAAGCCATCCGCCCATTTGTATTTTACAAAACACAACAAACAAAAAAACAGTGTAAACATGATCCAGTCAACAGCGCCTGTTATAAACACGGTTATAACGGGACCAGGCACAACAGTAAACAACGCATTGCAATGTGAAAGCTCAGACTCATCATTATTATTATTATCACAGCTAGGCTCGTGTGCGTGTTAACAGCCCAGAGTAGCCGCGGCATCCAGCCTTGTTGTCATGGGAACAACAGCCCAAACCTTTGACCCGAATCAGTCCGCTCTCCTGGCGCCCCTCACAGAGAGAGAGTGTGTGCGCTGCTTTTTGCCGTAGGACTAAAAGCTGCAATGATCGATTTTCCTTTCTTTCTGCAGCGCAGTTGGTTCAGTAATCATCCCCAGTAATCGATTGCCATAGTATCGATCAATAAGCACAGGCCCGTTAGCGGTGGGGGGTTGGAAAGGTTCTTCATTTCGTGATTATTAGTGGAGCGCTGATCTAGGGCGCCACCCAGCGGCGGGCTCCGGGATTGTGTGATGCGTGAGGAGTGCTGGCGGAGCCGAGTCCAGCTGTAACGCGGTCGTGTTCCGCCGCCTGCTGGCAGTATTGACTCACACCGCTGGGGTTGTGTTCCCTTTTATAGGGAAAAGACAGGACGGCAGTGCTTTCAGGACTAGAGACCCACCCGGAGCGCTCCCTCCTCCCGACTTCATAGGAACGTACCAAAGAGGTACAGTAAATAATAATAAAATAATAAAATAATAATAATAGTAATAATAATAATAGTTCATTTAATGGAGGATACAAAAATCATTGGTTGCATACATATAATTATACTATATAGTTATACTCTTCCATAGAAACACACACACACACACACACACACACACACACACACACACACACACACACACACACACACACTTCCATACAGATCTTAAGGTCACACAGTAGAATCTGTCTGCAGCTTGTGCATTGGATGGTTTGTACTGAGTGCATGACAACCAGTCACAAGAAGGGAAGGGGAAAGTGAGAGGGGTGAGGGAGGGGGGAGAGCGGTGTGGAATGGGGAGAGGGTGGTGGGGTGAGGGAGAGGGGTGTGGGAAAGGGGAGAGAAAGACAGGGGAGACCCGGGGGCGGGGGTGGACAGTATGCAAGCACACACTGTCACTCTTCCTCTCCTTCACTCTCACTCTCTCGCTGCTGAAAGGTGGATTTAGGAGCGGATTGACAGGGATCAGTCAATAACCAGGACCCACTGAGAGTTTAGTCAAATGATACAAAGAGAGGCGGCTAAATACTCGCGGCCTTTAATTAAGGGAAGTAGCCTGTTCACAGGAGCGGAACCTTCTCCAGCACTAGCCCAGCACTGACAGTGAGCACGGCTAGCTGTATGGCCTGCTTCAGGAATGGAGACATTTTATTGTATAACTGTTACTCTCGTTCCCTGTTTTTGTGCCGTTTGATACATCGATTACATTGCAAAATCCTTTTACATTTTAGAATAAGCAGTAGATCGAATTTGTCATGCATTCCAACTTCAAAGGAATCAGTGGCCAAATCTGAGGATCGGAGTATCTGAGAGAGTTGAGATTCCAGCACTGGAAATATTGCAGGAGCCCTTTAACAAACCCACCACCTCCCTCCCCCCTGTAACACAGGGGCTCTGTGTCTGAGCCTGGCCATTGATTGGAGCTGTGAGGGGTGGCTGCAATGTCCAGGCAGCGCTGCAGGCTGAAGCCAGGTGATGTAAAATATGAAAATGATGGATCTGAGCTGAGGGCTTAGACAGCACTAGTAAATAGATTGGACTCAGTCTCCTATCGATTGCTCCCTCGAAGCTGTAATTAGACTGAACAGAGAGGAGAGGGGCACGTTAAGCTGTTTCAGCAAAATTAGAGAAAAAAAACTAAGAAAGGAAAAGAAACAGGTTTACGATGCAATCGGAGGCTTATCTTTATCTCAGCTGCTCCTCCCGTTGAGTTCCTCATTTACAAGGAGGCTCCGGCTTTAACCCCTTCTCTTCCAGGCATCTTCTCTGATACGCAGGTTCTGTTACACTGATCTTCTGACACGCAGGGTCTGCTACACTGATCTTCTGATACGCAGGGTCTGCTACACTGATCTTCTGATACGCAGGGTCTGCTACACTGATCTTCTGACACGCAGGGTCTGCTACACTGATCTTCTGACACGCAGGGTCTGCTACACTGATCTTCTGACACGCAGGGTCTGCTACACTGATCTTCTGACACGCAGGGTCTGCTACACTGATCTTCTGACACGCAGGGTCTGCTACACTGATCTTCTGATACGCAGGGTCTGCTACACTGATCTTCTGATACGCAGGGTCTGCTACACTGATCTTCTGATACGCAGGGTCTGCTACACTGATCTTCTGACACGCAGGGTCTGCTACATTGATCTTCTGACACGCAGGGTCTGCTACACTGATCTTCTGACACGCAGGGTCTGCTACACTGATCTTCTGATACGCAGGGTCTGCTACACTGATCTTCTGACACACAGGGTCTAATGTATCTGCGTCCTGCTCTTCACTAGAACCCTTTGATTCCATGATGAAACAGTGAGCTCTGAAACCCAGTAACACACACACACACACACACACATACACACACACACACATACTCACACACACACACACACACACACACACACACACACACACACACACACACACACACACACACACACACACACACACACACACACACACACACACACACACACACACACACACACACACTCACACACACACACACACACACGCACACACTCACACACACACTCATAACGCTCTGCCTCTCCAGCAGTCTGCAATAGCATCATGCAGGGGATCACTCCTGAGCTGAACAGGCAGGTTGGCCTCTCCAAACCCTGGGAATATTCCTGCCCTTGCATCGTCCTTCAGGCAGTGAAATCAGCTTCAATAAACATGCAGTGGCCCCCTCCCCTCTCCCACGGGCCCCCCAGTGCCAGGGGCTCTCACAGCATGTAGATCCCCCCCCTGCTACAGGCTCCCGTACAGCTGGGACTATCCTGTTTACAAGCTGCATGTCCTCCCAGGCGCTCGATACACACTGCCCAGTCTAAACAGCATTAATATTGAATCAAACAGCAACGCCGGCTGCTCTGTGAGTTCAGCACAGCAACGCTGTCTCCACACTGCGGTAAAAAGGATAAAAAAAAAGAAAAGTGCTGACTTCACTGCAATGCAAGTGCTGTAGCAGTACTCTACCAGCATTCTGAAACAACAACAACAACAACAACAACAACAACAACAACAACAACAACAACAACAACAACAACAACAACAACAACAACAACAATAATTATTATTATACTAAACAAACACTATGTATATAATATTGCACCCCTGGGTCTATCTGGCTCTGGTGGTACGATATGGCATGCAATAATATACCTGTTTGGACACAATTTTTTGTTTTAATCTTTTAGAAATTTGTTATGTTTCTGTGAACTCTATGGGGTAGAAGAAGTTGCCCTGGCAACAAAAAAACCCTCTGCATTATCCACAGCGAGGAAAGTGCACGTGGTACAATTCCACACACAGAGACGCAAGGGTAAATGACAGCACCTGTGTTGTATGGCAGTCATTATAAAGTGATTACTGTTACTCTCGTTAACTGTGTACATGCATCAGCTTTCACAGTCCGACTGATTGAGCAATAGAACTCCTATTAGAGGGCTTTACTAGTGCTTCACTGTGTCAGCAAGGTGATTTGCAGACAAGGTCAGCCACCAAGTTATTTGCCTTGTCCATGTCTTGCTTTCCTTGCGTTCCTGTGTTGGAGCTGGTCGTGCTGTGTCTACGGCCTGCAGTGCAGCTTCCTGACGGGTGAATGATGGAAATTCTTCTGATCTCTGCTCTCTTGTTTTGTGTTTTATTTATTTGCTCTTCTCGGCAGCCTGCAAGCGCAAGGAGCAGGAGCAGCACAAGGACCGCAATCTGGTGCCCAAGAAGCAGCGGCTGGTGTTCACAGATCTGCAGCGACGGACCCTCATTGCCATCTTCAAGGAGAACAAGCGGCCCTCCAAGGAGATGCAGATGACCATCTCCCAGCAGCTGGGCCTGGAGCTCAACACCGTCAGTAACTTCTTCATGAACGCCCGGCGCCGCTGCGTGGACCGCTGGCATGAGGACCACAGCGGGAGCCCGGGGCAGCCAGGTACCTCCACCAGCACCTTCTCCAAGGCATGAGGGACCCCCTCCCTCCCTCCCACCCCGACCCGACCCAAACCAAACCAACCGCCAAGGGGCCGCAGTGCAGCCAGACACACACACAGACACACACCCTTCCGCGCGGTGCCTCACAGACATGAAACATGCACAAGGAACACTCCCGCACCTTCGATCAGCATTGAAGCCTGCATGGGAACACACACACACAACTCAATCAGCAAGGGCAGAGCGACGAGAGGTCAAGGGGACTGACGTTCTTCAGCTTCATCAGTGTATGGAAAGAAGACGCAGGAATTCTCCGGGGGTGTGTGCACCGGTGATGCATCTTCTGAGTTTCCATGGAAGTTTATAAGGATCGACAGCCGTTGCGCCGGGTAAAAGGAAATGCACACCAGCGCCACCTGCTGCTGTAAAGCGCAACTGCACAGGGGTTCCCATAACTAAGTTTTATTGTTTTCGAAAGACAAGGATTGTACATGTTACAAGTCTGGGAGAGCACCACTACTGGCCAGTAGGAATAAAATAAATAAATAAAATAAGGGACTACTGCACGAAACACAAAACTTACTTTAAAAAAAAAAAAATACAGAAACCAGGATAAAAAAAATAACAATCAAAAATAATAATAATATGAGAAATGTGAAGAGGCCTCCCTCAGCAGGGTCTGGGTGCTGTGTGCAGGGAGACCAGGCTGCACTGCGTCCTGAACAAGATATCTGCAGGTCTGCCGGAAGCACACTCACTTAACACATGGGAAAAAAAGAAAAAAAAAACATATACTGGATTTTTATTTTTAACCAAACCTTTCTTTCGCACTATACGAGGTCACTGTAGAATAAACCTATTGTAGTGGTTGACCTGAAGTTGTTTATTAATATATTGTTAACGATGGTAAATGTTATGTATTGTATATGCTCGAATGGAAAACACTTCAATGCATCATCTCTGTTACCAAAGAAAAAAGAAAAGACTCGGGGAGAAAATCATGGAGCGAGAAAAACGCAATGCAGACCTCTCCCCTGAGCATGGAGTGAGAAAAACGCAATGCAGACCTCTCCCCTGAGCATGGAGCGAGAAAAATGCAATGCAGACCTCTCCCCTGAGCATGGAGTGAGAAAAATGCAATGCAGACCTCTCCCCTGAGCATGGAGCGAGAAAAACGCAATGCAGACCTCTCCCCTGAGCATGGAGCGAGAAAAATGCAATGCAGACCTCTCCCCTGAGCATGGAGTGAGAAAAACGCAATGCAGACCTCTCCCCTGAGCATGGAGCGAGAAAAATGCAATGCAGACCTCTCCCCTGAGCATGGAGCGAGAAAATGCAATGCAGACCTCTCCCCTGAGCATGGAGCGAGAAAAACGCAATGCAGACCTCTCCCCTGAGCATGGAGTGAGAAAAATGCAATGCAGACCTCTCCCCTGAGCATGGAGCGAGAAAAATGCAATGCAGACCTCTCCCCTGAGCATGGAGCGAGAAAAACGCAATGCAGACCTCTCCCCTGAGCATGGAGTGAGAAAAACGCAATGCAGACCTCTCCCCTGAGCATGGAGTGAGAAAAACGCAATGCAGACCTCTCCCCTGAGCATGGAGCGAGAAAAATGCAATGCAGACCTCTCCCCTGAGCATGGAGTGAGAAAAATGCAATGCAGACCTCTCCCCTGAGCAGGGGCGCTGCATTCAAATGGCTACTCTCAAAAAGAGACTTAATAATAGTGCCAATGACAACTGCCTTAATGATAATCATTGAAGATGGTACTGCTTTAACACAGAGACAGCGCTTACTAGTGGGGGACATGTGCCATAACACACCAAAAGCAAGCTAGTAGAAAACGTCTCTTTTTAAATGATAGCAACCTCACAACAGAGCATCTCCTGAGCTCCACCACAACCAAACAGCCTGGAAATAACTTTACCTTTCTCTGTCTCTCTGTCTCTCTCTATCTCTCTAATATATTGATGCGGGTATATAGTACCATCTAACACAAAGAACCTTCTTATTCACTTTGCTACGTGCCCTGTTGTACAGATATGTAAGGCACCGTGTTGACAATACAAAAAAAAAAAAAGAAAAAAGAATACAAATATTTCCATGTGGAAGAAGTGCACAGACTTTTGGATTACTTGTGAATACTGTGATGAATATAACAATTGTTTAAAAAAAGGATGAAATAAAAGAAGAATATTAAGAGGAGGAACGAGACCCAACGACCCAACGGAGACCTGGAGCTCAAACACTAAACACACAGGACTACTGTGTTGCCAAAAAAACGTTCCTCCGAAGTTCTCTTCTTGTCTTGTGGTGATGTAGTGATGCTTGATTCTTCAAATCTGCCTACACCTCGTGTTGGGGATTGTTGCACTCCGTTCCTGGGGTGGAACAGTTTTAGACGAGGGCAAAAAAAAAGGAAAAAAAAACATTTCCAGTGAGAACCACAGTGGCTACCTCACTTGAGCTTTCAATCTGTGGTTTTTTAAAAGCCACGTCTGATACCAAAGATTTTTCAACCTTGCCTGGTCTGTGTTTGTTACCCCGGGGGTCCCCTTCTTACCTGCCCTCTCCCCCTTTTCCTCTCTCCTATCCCTTGGCAGGATACGGAGAAGTACCTGTCGATTCTAGATAACGATACAAACCACGAGACAATAGAATTATCCCAGTCCCACCTCGCAGGGAGATACTGAGTGGAGAATGATGAGAGTGAAGAGATGAGTGCCTTTTTCCTTCATCCAAAGGTGTGACTGCTTTTACAAAGCACACACAGACACACACAGGACACAGCTAGCTGTGCAGCAAATACCTCAATCCTTTTAGAAGCCTTCCTTTCCTCCGGGTGTTACGTCACAATGAGTATGGAACAGCACCCCCCCCCCTCCCCCGTGCTGAGATCCCAGACGCCCCTGTTATTTTACACCAGCGAGTCTCTATTCACAAGATATCCAAGTGGTTTTGCTGCTTTTTTTTTTTTTTTTATAAATTGCTATGTATTTTGCAAGAAGTGACTGCAAAGTTTTAATATAACTTATTTAAACTAAAACACACAGAAGCACTTTATCGTGTTTAAAAAACCTGCATGCCTTATTTACTAATTTATTTTGCTATTTATTATTTATTAGAACTGTTATTTAATGTGGGGAGAAAAAAAACAAAAACGTATTGTAAACTTTTTTTGTTTTGTTTTGGGTGTACAGTCCGCAATTGCTATATCTGCACACCAGGTGGCACTAGTTCCTTTAGATTTCAGTGAAGTGAGACTCATTGTAATGTAAATCAGTAGTGGCTGTTACCAAAGAGTATACCAAAGACCCCCCTCAGCCCCAACCCACCCCCAGACAGAAAGACGGGACCCCCTCCCACACACTCTCCAGCACAGACCAGGCAAGCCTTTTGACAATTTTCTCTGAAATACCTCAAATGTTTAATGTAAGTTTATGTGATAAAAAAAAAATAGTTAGTTTTGGAACTTGTGACTTGAAGCTTTATACTGTTCTCATTATAATTTCGCAGAGTTGGCATGTATTCTTCTGGGACGTGTTCAAACGGAAAGACCTATTGAATGTTACAGTGAGGACGAGACTCACATTGCTCATTGTTCAGAAGGGAAGACGACGCCCGGGGTAGTTTACACATTTTCATATTTAAAAAATAAAATAAATAAACATCCCTTTTAAAGTCTGAAAAAAAAGAAAACTATGAAAATAATAACAATAATAATAATAATAATAATAATAATAATAATAATAATAATAATAATAATAAGACAACCTTTTTCTAGATGTGTTTTGGTTTTACAGCCATGTCCTAACTGCAGTGTTTCTATGTGTTATGTGTTCAAGATGTAATTTAAAAAAAAAAAAAAAAAAAAAAAAAGTTTTGATTTTTTTTGCATGGATATGTAACTCTGTAATAATAATGCTGATTAGTCTTTTGGGGAAAAAACAACAACAAAAGTAAATCGATATTGATTTAAAAACTACAACAGCAGCAGCAACAACAACAGGTTTGGAATGGAAGGTATGCATGGGGGTTATAGGAAACTCTTATGGTTTTTTTTTTTTTTTTCCTGTTGTATATAAATGTGTTGAAACAACACTCAGTCTAAACCAAACCGCTGCTGTGAGCCAGCTCATACCTAGGGGTGGGGTCACAGACAGAACCACTGCCCAATCACAACGAGACAGGATTGACCCCACTGCCCAATCACAATGAGACAGGACTGGGGGGTGGGGGCAACGACAGTGATTTAAAAAAGTCTGCCGATATCGATTTATATTAACATGGCCTGACCAGCCGGACCCAAAACAAAACGCGTCATTGTTTCTCTTTTATATTACTGTGTATTTCAATCATAGCAAAGTGTCTTTGTTTTAGAGAGAAGACAATCAGTTACTGAGACGGCTCGGGCAATGCTTCTCCAAGACCGTCTGCTGACTGCCTAGAGTGAGCTGCCCTCCAACCTGCCACTGCAACCCAACCCTCCCCTCCCTGGGGCTGCCTTCCCACTGCTCACACCCAGGCATGGAGAGGCAGGCAGAGACAGCGCTGTGTGTGCTGAGCCCTCCTTCACAGGCAAGTGTGTGCAGGCACAGCCCTCGTGAGAATGCGTTACTTGAACACGCCTCTTGCAGAGGGAGACAATCATTGGAACAGCGCAGCACAGTGCTTGTTGCTACCGCTCTCCAGACCTGAGACAGCAGAGGAAACACAGCTTAACTGTATCCAAACCCGAACCCTGACCCCAGCCCTGAAACTCAGCATGTGAATCAAAGTCTAAAAGCTCTTTATTACCTCACTCCCGAAGCCACACAGATAACTGCTGCTTTATATCGCTACCGTGACGGACGGCTCCACCTGGTGTTTCGACAGGGGAGCTCCGACAGCCCCACGCCTGTAGTTTAGTCTAGTTGAGTCAAGCTGGCTGCTGGCTGGCTGTATATTTTTGCACAGAAAGCTATGCAAACACCTGCCCCCACTCCCGAGCCTGGCTGCGGGGGCCAGAGTGTACAATCCGCCCTCCCAGGCACGGCAACACCGCCCGGCACAAAAGGGTACAATATTGAGTGTCTAGGAGAGGACTGCTGTCTGGGAGGCTGCAGTTATATATGGTTTATATATTATTTATATAAGAAAACAACAGTTAGACCTGTAAGTTAATGTAAGGCAACTGTTCTGAATTCTCCAGCAATGTTAGACAGTTAACACACATCCGCAGCACCCTCTAGTGGTTTGCTACTGCACTACTGGATGTCTTTGATGGCTGCGCTCACTCACAATGCTGTGAGGTCATAATGCTGGGAGGATAACTGAAGAGAACCAACCCGCAGTGATTGTATTGGATTGTCTAGCTGGTAGATGCAGACTGCTCTTCATAGATGCTAACCTTGTTTGACGTGCAAGGTTTGAGAATCCCCGGAGCCTTGCACACGCACGCACATGCACGCACACACATATTCACAGGCTGAGCCCCCTCGATGCATTCCACTCAGTCGATGCTGAAATGGCCCCCAGAGTACCCCTGCTAAAAACCAAAGACTATAATATAAGTGTGACAATCTGTTGTTTGTTAACAGACAATTCTTAAACAAAAGGTACTCTGGAGAGCCGTCTCTAAACCTCAACCAGCCAAGAAAAACTACCCCATTGGAAACGCTCTACGATCCCTCAGCAATCACATGCGCTCAGCATACAAGAGCGAAGGAAGTGAGCAGAGGGGCAGGCTCCTTCAGTCCAGGGCAGGCTTGTCTTGGGGAACCACTTGCAAGGGGAAATGGAGGAACTTTGCTGAGTGCTTTTATGTAGCGCTAGCGGATAAATAAATAAAATCTATAATGAAAATAAGACATGAAACAGAAAAGAAAACCCACACCCCGTTTCTTTTCTTTCTTTAAAAAAGACAGAAATATAAAGACATTCTGAAGCAAGTGAAAAAAACTAAACTAAACAACGGGTATTTACTGCAGAGACTTTTTGAGAATAACAATAAAAAGCGCGTTTGTTTTTAATGTGTAGTACTAGGTAACTCATCATAGAGCATGATCTCTGAACCTTGGCTCCACGTCTCCACTGAGCGACATTACAAGCAATACGTCACGACAGGGTGTCCGTCGACGAGGGATGTCTTTAATGGCTGCTCTCACTCACAATGCTGTGAGGTCATAATGCTGTGAGACACGAGCCCATATCCCATAATGACAGACACACGGAGTGCCATGTTGCGATTATACAATGGCAGTCTGAAATGAAAAACAACACACAAAATGAGCTTTAAAGAGAACCGCGGCCATGTCCCACAGCCCATTGAGGCGAATGGGCGGGCGATCCCTGCCATTGTATCATTGTTATCAGAGCACCCTTCTTTCTGCAACCTCTCAACAACAGTAACGTTACACAAAAAAACTAAGAAAAAGAAAAAAAAAGCTTTAAAAAAAAGATACATGGTCATCTTTTTATTTCTGTTCATTACTGTGCTGTAACTTATGTTAATAAATTATTTTCTAATCATTCAGAATTTGTGGTCTGTGTCGTTTTAATTGTGAATTAATTCTTTGTTTTTAATGTGTGTTTCCATTCATTCTGGGAGTGTGGGAACCCCAGCAAAAAGAGGCTAGCAGTGTTCATCAGATAACAAGGCTGGTTTTTGTTTTATTACAGAAACATTAAAAAAATATATAAACTTTAGAAAACTCTATATTATTTCTAAAAACAAAAACGTTTCAACTAGAAGAACTTCTTTGAAACGTTTGTCATTGCATTTATTTAGTTTGCATAGGACAGTACCTGGATCCATTCGTTCCCTGTTAGTAGTCCACTGTCACTGCTGTTCCCCCAGCCCCTGCCTCCTAGCCCCCCTGGCCCCCTTGCTTTTGCCTAGACTGGTCCCTGAGGCAATGCGCTCTCCAAAACCGCGCTCCTGGGAGAAGGCGTAAGAGGAGCGCCGCTGAGGCTGGTCCCTCCGGAAACCAGTGCGCAGCTCCACAGCGCTGACTGACATTCCCTGGCCCTCTGAACTGTGCACCTGGAGAGAGGAAGAGTGAGGGAGAGGCACAGTGGTAACTACACTGACACAAACACACACCTGTCACCCCCACACTGACACACACACACACAAACACACGCTGTCACCCCCACACTCTATCTCACCCTGTCACACCCCCACACTCACTCACCCTGTGCAGGTCCGGAGGACGCAGTACTGTGTCCAGGGCCCTGGCAGCGAGGGAGGGCAGCAGGCAGACCGTTACAGTCAGCAGCACAATCAGCCACATGTAGGGGTCTCGCAGGGCGTTCAGGGAGGCACCTGGAGGGAATGAAGACACACAGAGTCAGGAGAAGGAGCCCAAAAGCTACAGCACTGCCGGACAGGCCTGTAATGCAAGAGTTATGTTTCAGTGCTGAAGACTGGAATGGTTACCTGGGAACAGGAAGTCTTTGGGCCAGGCTTGGTGTAGCTTGAAGCTGTGCAGCATGAAGGTCAGAGTGAAGTAGGAGACGATGCTGAGCAGAATAGCCAGAGCGTTGGGGAGGGACCAGGTCCAGATCTGCAGGGCTATCTGTGTAGAGAGTACCTCTTAAACTGGTTCAATACACCCCCCCCTCCCAGTACCTCTCAAACCGGTTCAATACACCCGCCCTCCCAGTACCTCTTAAACCAGTCCAATACACCCACCTTCCCTCCCAGTACCTCTCAAACCAGTCCAATACACCCCCCTTCCCTCCAGTACCTCTCAAACCAGTCCAATACACCCCCCTCCCAGTACCTCTCAAACCAGTCCAATACACCCCCCTCCCAGTACCTCTCAAACCAGTCCAATACACCCCCCTCCCAGTACCTCTCAAACCAGTCCAATACACCCACCTCCCCTCCCAGTACCTCTCAAACCAGTCCAATACACCCCCCTCCCCTCCCAGTACCTCTCAAACCAGTCCAATACACCCACCTCCCCTCCCAGTACCTCTCAAACCAGTCCAATACACCCCCTCCCCTCCGAGTACCTCTCAAACCAGTCCAATACACCCACCTCCCCCCCCAGTACCTCTCAAACCAGTCCAATACACCCACCTTCCCTCCCAGTACCTCTCAAACCAGTCCAATACACCCACCTCCCCTCCCAGTACCTCTCAAACCAGTCCAATACACCCCCCTCCCCTCCCAGTACCTCTCAAACCAGTCCAATACACCCACCTCCCAGTACCTCTCAAACCAGTCCAATACACCCCCCTCCCCTCCGAGTACCTCTCAAACCAGTCCAATACACCCACCTCCCCTCCCAGTACCTCTCAAACCAGTCCAATACACCCCCCCTCCCAGTACCTCTCAAACCAGTCCAATACACCCACCTCCTCCCAGTACCTCTCAAACCAGTCCAATACACCCACCTCCCTCCCAGTACCTCTCAAACCAGTCCAATACACCCACCTCCCTCCCAGTACCTCTCAAACCAGTCCAATACACCCACCTCCCTCCCAGTACCTCTCAAACCAGTCCAATACACCCACTTCCCTCCCAGTACCTCTCAAACCAGTCCAATACACCCCCCTCCCAGTACCTCTCAAACCAGTCCAATACACCCACCTCCCCTCCCAGTACCTCTCAAACCAGTCCAATACACCCACCTCCCCTCCCAGTACCTCTCAAACCAGTCCAATACACCCCCCTCCCCTCCCAGTACCTCTCAAACCAGTCCAATACACCCACCTCCCCTCCCAGTACCTCTCAAACCAGTCCAATACCCCCCTCCCAGTACCTCTCAAACCAGTCCAATACACCCCCCTCCCCTCCCAGTACCTCTCAAACCAGTCCAATACACCCACCTTCCCTCTCAGTACCTCTCAAACCAGTCCAATACACCCCCCTCCCAGTACCTCTCAAACCAGTCCAATACACCCACCTCCCCCAGTACCTCTCAAACCAGTCCAATACCCCCTCCCAGTACCTCTCAAACCAGTCCAATACACCCACCTTCCCTCCCAGTACCTCTCAAACCAGTCCAATACACCCACCTTCCCTCTCAGTACCTCTCAAACCAGTCCAATACACCCCCCTCCCAGTACCTCTCAAACCAGTCCAATACACCCCCCTCCCCTCCCAGTACCTCTCAAACCAGTCCAATACACCCACCTCCCCTCCCAGTACCTCTCAAACCAGTCCAATACACCCCCCTCCCAGTACCTCTCAAACCAGTCCAATACACCCACCTTCCCTCCCAGTACCTCTCAAACCAGTCCAATACACCCCCCACCTCCCAGCACCTCTCAAACCAGTCCAATACACCCCCAGTAAGTACCTCAGCGGTGACGGTGAATACAGCGGAGGTCGCAACGGTGACAGCGAAGGTCTGGTAGTCGTGCGAGGAGGACAGAAAGGCTCCGAAGGGGATGAAGAACAGGATGAGAGAGGTGAGCAGGGCGTGCAGCATGGTCACACCGAACACACGGTACCCGAAGAGCTCCTGGTACTGCCCGACCCGGTACAGCTCAGGACACTGCAGGCTGGCCCTGTCACTCACATCCTGCACAGACACAAGCATAGAGGCAGGTCCTATACTTTAGTTTATTCACTTTGTGCCTGTCAGGGCTGGCGCGTGTACAACTCAGTCGTGCTTGTGCTAATACAAAGAGATAATCTAAATGGTCCAACAAGTCGTTTCCCATCCGTGAAGTAACACAGTGGCACAATAAGCAGCCTCCCACCCCACTACCACTTACCCTCTCCAGCAGCCCCATAGTCAGCACTGGGAACGAAGTGTACAGGACCGTGTAAAAGGTGATGAACCAGTTCTCAAACACTCGCTGGGAGGCACAGCATGGAACAGCGGAGGTGGAGAGAAAGTGACGGGAGATGGGATCAGGGGAGAAAGGAATGGGATGTGGGGAGAGAGGAGAGAAGGGTTAGGATTATTGTTAGGCTGTATGTAAAATCCTTTAAAGACTAATGCAGTGAGCTCATATTATTGCAATCACCTTTCATCTTAATTTTTTCCTTGGTTATAAGAAGACAAGTAGACAAAGCCCTCAAAGTCCCCTCCCCCAGACCCGAACGCTGCCAGCTACTCCGTGCTCTCAATCTCAGCTTCACTTGTGAAGAACATTCTGCAAAAACAGAAATGTGAGCGAAGCCGAAGCACTCAGAGGACCCCTGGGTTAGAGTGGCTGCCTCACCAGCGCAGTGAAGCCGTTGAAGAAGGAGTACCATATGTGCACGAAGGTGAAGCTCAGGGTTTTGAACAGGAAGAAGCGCAGGTACTTGCAGATGCGGATGTAGGACCAGCGGCCGTGCACCAGCAGGAGGCGCTGCAGGAATCTGAACTGAGCGATGGAGTAATCACTGCACTGCACTGCCTGCAGACCCTCCTGCCCACTGATACCCACTCCAATATGGGCCGCTGGGAGAACGGGAGAGGGGAGGGAGGAGGAAGAGAGAAGGGAAGGGGGCGTTAGCTGGATAAATGCCTTTTGGAACCCTTTCTTCTCTTATTTAGCTGCATGGAGCTTCCTTGCATTACTTTACCACTAATGATGGGAATGAAGGTGGATGAAGTTTGATAATCAGACCCTCTTATCTGTTCATGTGTTTCTAGATTTTCAGTGTAAGAGTGTTACTGGTTAAATACATTCCATGCTGCCTCTTGATGTTTGTTTTAGATAATTCATAGTGGTAGTAATACTGACTACGCAGTGGTGCTAATAATCACAGCTGGTGCCAACACAACAGAGTCCTCTCTCTGAATCACACAGTCAGTACTCCTAGATTCCACAAGGGGGCAGGCAGTGTCTGCCAGTGTTCAGTGACAATGAGTGTTAATGCAACTCTTCTGACAGTGCAATCAAACTCAAACTTCCTCGCTCCCTCCCCTTCTCTCCCCCTCCCACACTCACTCTTGATCATGTTGACATCGTTAGCTCCGTCCCCGATGGCCAGCGTCACGACCCCCTGGTACTGCCTCACCAGCTCCACCATGCGGGCTTTCTGTAGCGGAGTGACCCGGCAGCAGATCACAGCCGGGCAGCTGCTGGCCAGCTCCACAAAGCGCTTCTGCAGCTCCATCTGCTGTCCATGCACACCACCTGCAGAGTCACTTGCCTGCAGGATAAACTCCTGCAGAGAGAGGAGGGGGGAGGGAAAGAGAAGCAGGATGAGAGAGAGAGAGAGAGAGAGAGAGAGAGACAGAATGAGGGATGAGAGTTAGTGTGAAGGAAATCAAGAATGGCACGAGGAGAGAGAGAGAGAGAGAGAGAGAGAGAGAGGGAAAAGGACAGAGTAAGAGGGAGAAGTAAAATTAGAAACAGACTGAGAGAATGTGTTATGGAGTGGAAACTGAAGAAAGAAAGAAAGAGAAGGTGTGAGAATGAGGGGAGGGGGTTTGTAGGCTTGTTTCCTACCAGTTCTGGTCCAGTGATGACCAGGGCTTTCCTCTGAGCTCCCAGCTTGTGCAGATCCAGCAGCTCTTGATTCGCCCAGCCAGTCTCTTTACTGAGCCGGGGAGTGTTATTGCTGTTACTGCTGTTGTTCTCCTGTGCCGGCTCCAGCAACGTCCTGCAGAGAGCGAGAAGGAGAGGGAGAGAGAGGAGGATAGTTAGAGATGAACAGAGGGACGAGGAGAGATGGACAGTGAGAGAGAGGGCTTCATCCCACACTACCTTTCTACCTTCCATCTAACATATTGTACACATGCTGTACTTACCTGTATGAGGGCTTTTAACCATTTTTGTTTTAGAGTGTAAGCCAGACAGAAACATTACAACACCGACACAATATTTCTAAAGTACAAGGATGGAAATAGGCCTCCCATGGCATAGCAGTTTTAGCCCTTTCAGCCCAGGACTCCTGTCTCCACCCCCGCAGTGACTGGGAATGAGCAGCAGGTTGCCCACCTGAGGTCCTTGCCCTGCAGGATCGTCATGTCGCTGCTCAGCAGTTTACACGAGTAGCCGATGTTCACCGCAGTCTCTGACAAGAACACAGAACAGATTCACAGTCACAGGGAGACTACAGCAATTTCACCTCAGTCTAGAGCGACGCTCCCTGTGCTCTTTATCCGTAACTACAATCCAATTACAGGCCACATTAACTGCTACTGTAAATCAGCAGTCAAACCTAAGCAGTTCAAGTATGGTTTCCAGCCGCCTTTGAATATTTATGAACACTTGAAAATTCAATGACCATTGGTTTCGGGGTGGAATGTGTTTACTGCACTGTCGCTACACTGTGGTTTGAGGGTGTCTGTTGTGTACCTTTCTTGTCCCCAGTGAGCACCCAGATCTTGATGCCGGCCCTCTTGAGGGTGCGGATGGTTTCGGGGACCCCCTCCTGCAGCCTGTCCTCGATCGCAGTGGCTCCCAGCAGCTGAGACACAGACAGAGAGAAACCAGTTTAAACACAACCAGTCGGGATTAATGCAATTCACTGCGCACGGTAAGCAATGCAATTCTCTGCGCACTGAACACTGGCTAATCCTAGTGCTACTTTTCAGCTTTACCTAATAATGGGCCTTGCATGACTCTTTCTGAAGTTTAGTCAGATCTCAGCTGAAAAGAGCCTCTGGCATAGAAGTCTTGGGCTTTTGTGAGTCTAAAGCTGCGTTCCTTTGCCTGGAAGTGCTGAAGAGATGAGGGTTTTCTTTCAATGTGATTTATAGCACAGCCCCCTGTTGCTGTAGCAAGCCCCTGTTACAGAGCAGCTGTGTTCTGTGCACGTACAGTGAGGTTGTTCTCGATGCGCTCGTATGCTGCCGCCAGCTCTTGCTCGCGGCCCTGCGTCGCCATGTTTGCACGGTGATGCTCGCCAATCCACTCACGGTAGAACCCCTCCTCCACGCTCCGGCCGGCCAGGCACAGTGTACGCAGCGTCTCTTCAGCGAAGCCCTGCAGGGAGAGGAGGGAGAGAGACGGATCATCGCAGGGGACAACTTAGGGCAACCTGGAAAACTTGCATTACCAGGATTAGAAACTTACACTAACCATGCCCCCAGTCCTGTTTTTTTTGTTGGTATATTAATGATTATTGAATCTGATGCCAGGACTTTGAGAAATCAGGCCCCTGGTAAATCTGCCCTGAACTATACTCACTTTTCATATCATGAAGTCACACCTGTCTCTAGGTTTACAATAATAAGGGTTGTTCATGCAGCTATAAGGGAGGAACAATTTGTTTAAGGGCCTGTTTGGGACCCCCTGAGTGAGCGCGCTGCAGTCAGGTTAAAGGGGCCGTGGACAGGCTGAGAAAGGAGAGGCCACACTCACATCCAGTGCTTTCTCTGTAGCGTCTCTGTGGGGGCTGTCGGGGGCCAGCCTCTCAAAGATCACAATGTCAGCGCCTTTACAGTACAGCTTCAACCCTCCCTCCGGCTCACGCACTGACAACACAAGACAAGGATATCAGTGTTGACAACTGTATTGCAAAAAAGAGTTCCTCTCCATTATTCTGCTAGCAGCCCTGATTCTAATGCTGCAGTTATTATTTCACAGTCAGGGTGACTCACCCAGCACAGACATCCTGCGTCTCTGGCTGCTGAAGTCCAGCATGGCCAGCACATGGTAGTGCCGCTCCACCCCCAACTCGCTGACGGTCACCGAGTCCTGGGTTCGAGACAGGAACACAAACCCCAGGTTCCGCGCAGCCGTCACCAGGGCTTCTTCATCAGGAGAGGCGGCCTGGTAAAGAAGGACTCCTGAGGGGGAGAGATGGAGAGGTTTGGGGAGAGAGGTGGATGGGAGATGGTGGGGAGAGGTGGAGGAGAGATTGGGGAATACAGTGTGAGAGTCGGGCACGGTCAGGCACAGCTAGCTATGGCTTTTCACAACGGGATAGAGAGAGCTCCACTGTAAATACTATTGCATAAACTGTTTGTTGAATAAACAATAAAGGAGGGGATGGAACTGAACTGAATGTACCGTCTTTCTCCTCCACCATCACGGTGTGACACACAGACAGCGCTCTGAAGAACTCTCTGAGGTCCTGGTCCTCTCGGCTCCTCAGCCTCTCCAGCAGGAGCTCGTCATGAAACTGCAGCTTCCCATCCGCGTATCTGTTCCAGCGCAGGTCCACTGGCTGGGGAGGGAAACCGGTCAGGGGGCTAGCAGCACCACTCCCATCACACAGCAGTCTCACTGTGACTCCAATTACAAAACAGCTCAGCTTCCATAGGCTGGAACTACAGCTGGTAGTGAAACCAGGAGTTATATATATATATATATATATATTGTACAACAATTTGGCATACCAGAACTATAGTTTACGTACAAGTTGAGTTTAAAGTTTAGGAATGGACATACTGCACCTTCAGTTTTTTGGAAGTAGTTGGTAGATTTCCTGAAATAATAAAATAAAATAAATAAAAAACAACAGTCAGATGAACACATAAACTTACACTCACACACTCAAGCCCATGAAACACTGGCAACTTTACTGTTCTGAACAAGCAATATTTAGTGAACATTTCTTTAATGTATCCCCTACAGCTAGTTGCCTGAAAGGTTGCCAGAGAAAGTTGCCAAAAGTTCCCTGATGTTACACTGACTTAAGACTCGTACTCACACCCCCACTCACACCCCCACACACATACTCACAGTCTCCCCCCCACACACACACACACACACTCACACCCCCACACATGCACTCGCAGTCTCTCACACACACACATGCTCCTCCTCACTCTCACACTCACTCACCATACACTGTGCCGGCCACGCAGAACTTCTTGTAGGTCATGATGTTCTGTGTGAGAGTGCCGGTCTTGTCTGAGAAGATGACCTCGATCTGCCCCAGCTGCTCGTTCAGGGAGGTGCTGCGTGCATTGGCGTACGTGTCCTTCTCAGGGAAGTGCATCTGCAGGTCCCAGTTGATGAACCGGCTGTGCACCACGTGGATCACCTCAAACCTGACAGCAACACAGACGTGCGCTCAACTACAGGACCTGGCCCAGAGCATTCAAGATCAAGGTCTTGTGACTCAGGCTTTGACTGACATTCACATTTTTCTATTATTATTGGTATTATTATTATTAGTTGTCATTATAAATCATGTATGACAAATCAACCACCAATCACTGTCTGTAAAAATCCAGTTCATCTTATCTTGTGCTTAGATGTCATACTTAGAACACATGACAGAATTCTTTATATTTAACAGTAGTTCCTAAGTCTTTGTGATTGGTAACAAGTTAATACGTCATGTGCCGTGTGTCTCTCGTTATAACAGAAATCATTTTGCAGTTTGAGCAGTCAGAGCCGCTCAGCTTCACAATCCTCTCACCCAAACTGAAACAACACACCTTATAAAGATAAGAGACATCCTACACAAAACATATTCATTTAGATGAGAAAAGCAAGCTCACCCACACAGACTGACAGGTACTCACGTGATGTAGAGAGCCATGGGCATGGCCGGGCTCAGGATGATGATGTACCCCCAGAAGGTGACGAAGCCCCAGTACGCCGGGGTGAACCCCTCAGACAAGGTAGCAATTGCCGCTATCGAACCCGAGACCTGCGCCTCCCACACCCCAGCACCCACTGCCAGTAGCAGAGACGTCACAAGCAGAAACAGGAGGATCTGCAAACACAGCACCGCAAAGATCAGAACACACACACACACACACACACACACAGCACACAAGCACACACACACACACACACTGACACACCACACACACACACACACACACACACACACACACACACACACACACACACACACACACACATACAGCACACACGCACACACACTGACACACCACCTACACAAACACACACACACACACACACACACACACACACACACACATTGTGATCCGTTCACCGAAAACTTATTATCAGACTCGTGATAGTGAGTCACTGGGCAAAACCTGCTTTACTTCCACCAGTGAGTGGAGCCCCCGGCTGGGGCTCTGGGGTGGTGCAGGTGCTCACCATGAGAACGACGTGGTTCATGAGCAGCTCGATCCGGGTTCTCTTCAGCACGGTGCGGCCGCAGTTTCGCAGGATCTTGGAGTCCAGGCCTGCAGACAGAGAGGAGGCGAGTGGATCTCTGAAAACGGCATCAGTGCTGCAAACTCTTTCTAACTTAAACTAAAAACCCTCAACCCTGCGCATAGCAGATGTCTTTGAAAAGAAAACCATTAACCAACAAATTGATCTAACTCAATGATTTTTTTTGTCACATTGGAAAGCCACGTGTGCTGCCTTTTACTAAAGTGGAACCACCGTCATACTGAAAAAAAAAAAAAAAAGAAAAACGAGGTTAGGAGAAGTATGAAGAAAAAAGATCCTGTTTGCTCCAGGAGAAGGTCACTGTGGAGGGGTTATTTCATGCATGCATGTCAGTGACAGCAGTGCCCCTGCATCGTGGCAGCTGGGTGGTGAAGCTATAGCACGCTGGCTGTACCTGTGAAGATGACCAGTCCATAGCAGGTGTGCGTGTTTCTCAGGCGGAAGCCTCTCAGCAGGATGCGGTCATTGTCTATAGGCTGCTGCCCCCCCCTCCAGTGCAGGGCCCCCGAGAAAGAGTGCAGCTGGCTATTGGGCTCCTCACACAGCACTCGGCCTGGGGAGGCAAACACACAGCCCTGGGTTTCATTACTACTCTCTTTTAGAAATATAACAACGTAATGTTGATGTAGGAGTACGTTTGTAACTCACACTGAGTAAATCTCTGCTCAGGAACTAAAACCAGCAAATCACATTCTGTTAATTTTTACTTAAACAGCATAACTTAACTGGGCAATACAGAATACAAAACTACTTAAAATACCAAACGTAAGTTAATATAAAAAGGATAAAAGTGAGTTTACTGAAAATCTTGTTACAAACTTTGCCCTCCTTATTATTTTATTTATATATAATCAGTTGCATTTTCCTTTTAGAAAAAAAAAAAAAGTTGTCAGTTTACTTGTCTTAATGTCAGCTGGCAGGGGCTATAGCAACTGAGCATTAAACACAAACACATTCCAAGCTACAGTAATTAGCGTCTGCTTCAATGAAAGCCGATCCCACCGTCGAAAGCTGCCAGCTTGTCCTCTGTGTGGAGCTCCTCGTGGGTGACGCTCAGCGCCTGACGATACTTCAGGTTAGTCTCCCTGAAGACAAGGCAGAGAAGCAGTTATCCTGCTGGCTCTTCAATTACAATGTTAATCTAAACAAACAAACACAAACCAAACAAACCCGCGTCTCGTCCTCACCCATCTATGTCTGCTGTCTCCACGTAGCACAGGCTGTGTGGCTCGGAGCTGTTCAGCAGCAACATGTCGGCCTGCACAACAGGAAAGGGGGAGTGAAGGCAGCTGGCCCATGTAAAACTGTTTGCTGTGGTACATTTGATCCATGGGGTGTATTCAATTGATCTAAAAAGTGGCACTTCTAGATGTCACTATCCTATAATCATTAAAGTGAACCTCTCATGCGATATACAGATGTTATACAGACAGAAAAGCACACAAGAGGCTCACATGCATGGTTGGTAGATGTTTTGGTTTTGGTGCACAAATTCTGATTATATCAGTGGCGATATTTAGATCCAGAATTGTTCAGATCAATTGAACAGACCCACATAATTTTTTTCTTTTTTTTCAGTTTACACTGTTTTATTATGTACGCTACCACTCAGTGCGTTTCTTTTCTTTGCTATGCTTCTGTGTGGATTTCCAGGCTTGTGCAGCAAGCATTTTTGAAAAGGGAGTGGGACTCACTGGAATAAACTGGTTCTTCCTGAGCCGCACCACATCCCCCACATGAACATCCCTCCACTTTGCAGCCCTGAAACTGAGAGAGACAGCAGCCAGGAAAAAAGGAAGTCCCTTTTAAAATTACAGATTTTAAAATAAAACAACTCCATAACTTCAAAACGCTGAGAGGACAAGGTGACGGTGTATTGCACAATCCCACTCACCTTCCACTGTGGAGGATGTCACAAGGGCGGTTGTTTATTTCGTTGTCACTTCTATAGCGTGCCTTAAAAAATACGAAACATTTACAAACAGTACCTCTGGGGATAACAGGAGGGAAAATAACAAAACTAGAACAGTCAAGCTTTCAAATCTGGAGAGGGTGCTATGAGAAGAATTAAGGATTAAAAAAAAAAACTTAGGGTTGGGTCCGGGGTGACAATATGAATCAATGGGCCTATTTTTAAATCATATTTTGTAAAGGACTGCAATTAATAAAATACATTTTCCAGTTCAAGAAAGTGGTTTAACTTAAGACTGAGAATGATTATAAAAACTCTTCAAAAAACACTACCCCTTGAAACTACATTTTATAAACAGGGCCCCACCATGACTTGGGAACTGGCCAGATTTGAGAGACATACTTGAACAGATTTTACACAGGTAGCCCCAGCCGACCCCTACAGCCCTTGACTTGAACACTTAGTTGCTCAATTCTATACTCACCATGTCGTCCATAATGTCTTTGACGCCGCGAGTGGCCAGCACCATTATTAGCGGTATCATGGTGGTGTGCCAGGGTAGGGTGGAGATGGCGGGCACGCCCTGAAACACACACACACACACAGCCTCAGATGAAGGAGGAGTACGCTATGCTATTCTATTATGACACAAGCGCGACCAAATACAATATATATATAAATATATAAATGAACTTTACCAAATACAATATATATATATATATATATAAATATATATAAATGAACTTTAATATCGAAGTCGAACAGGTCAATGACATGGCCGCAGTCCGTTAGGTTTCAAACGGTCCATTCGAATTCGAAAGTCGTTGGCTTTGCCCCGTGCAGGTGCGCGCCGTGGCGGGAGAGTCCGCGAGCCCGTGCCATTTCTCTCTCAAGAAAGACGCCCTGGCTCGAGCTAGGTTGAATCTCAGTCAAATGTGATTAAAAGCCGTGAATAAAAATATATATTATTAAGGGCTGTAAATGTCAATACCTTTGATGGAAAAGGTCGTGTTTCTCACCTGCAGGATCACCATCAGCAAGAAGTAGACATTGGCCACTCTTTGAAACTGTTCGTACAGGTTAAATGGCAAAAATGTGAGTACATTGTATTTCCTGGTCCTGATTACATTATCCTGTGAAAAATAAAAGAGAAAATGGGGATATGTATATAATAATAATAATAATAATAATAATAATAATAATAATAATAAACAGTCTTTGAATCACTCGCACGCTTTGTAGGGCGCCCTGTGTATATCTGGAATGTGTTATCTTATAATGAATCTCTCGGTGAAATGCGTCCAGTTTCCCAGCCCGAAACAATACAGTCCAGTCATTCGTAGCGATGCCAAGGGGAGGAAGCGTTTTACTTACCGCGTATTTTCTTCGTTTGAAACACAGGAATCCTTTCTTCGTGAACTGGTTGTTAAAATCCCTGTCGTTGGCTTTCACCTGCCAGGTGTACTCTGAAAGACAGAGCCCGCCGTCACTACAGCAGAGCGCAAAACGTGGATAGTTGTGCAGGTAGGAAAGAAATTGGATCATTAATTAATTCCCTTACAATGTTTAAAGCAAAGTAAAGATGAGTGAAAACATGGACAGTGTAAAGCATTATAAAAGCATTAAACAAGATAGCCTTTTCTATTGCATTCATTCTGTGCTAGCCAATGTTTTACTTACCCAAAGCAATTTACTGACAGTTTCAGTACCAGATGCAAATCATGGCGGTCTATGTCTGTTCACCCCCACCCCTCCCAGCCAACCCTGCACACTCCTTATCAGAAAGCACCTTTCTCATAGGGTGAATATGGGTCAAAATTAAAAAAATAGGCTCTCGTTTTTACACTTAAAAAAAGTTGTGTACCACAGTAAAAGCACAGCCAAGTGTAGTTAGTAAAGCACGATAAAACAGCATACAAGCATGGTAAATGCAAGGTTATAGTGTAGTAAAAGCCATGCACTTTCAAAACCATCAGACACTCAATAGCGGTAAAACTGGAAACTGAAGACACTGAGGACAAGGCTTTTAGTTGAAACGTTTGTCGCTTCATTTTTTACGAAGCTTATGTTTGGTATTTCTACTTAGCCAAATGCCTTGTTTCAAACTTTTCCCAAGGAGATACTGCAAACTTTTCCCTCCTGGCTCCTCCACTCACCTGTGTTGCTGTGGGTGCAGTCGGGGCTGGAAGCAGGGCAGCTTGGAGGCTGCTGGAGGCTCATTCTGTGAGAGGGAGAGGGCTCTGTTTGCTGTTTTCTCTGTCTGCATGAGATTGAAAAGTCTCCCGCTGGCTCTCAATGCAAACCCAGGTCTCAGTCTGTCCACTGTCTCCTCCTCACACCACACCGCTCTTGAAGGAGTCTGGGACGTCACCTCGATAGCTGTGGCTATCTGTGGCTAATTATTTACCACAGAAAGATCACAGATTTTATACATGCCTGGCATTCTCAGTTAGGTAATTGAAACCTGACTATGTGGAAATGCCAGGGTTTTTATTTCCCATTGAAACAAACAAATAAAGAGAGAGAGAGAGAGAGAAAAGAAAAACAAGCTTCTCGGAGGGAAGGAATTCTTTTATTCATGAAAGCGGCCAACAGGTAATATTATAACCTGATATTTACACAACTGGTTTACATGCTCAGGTCATATAGAGGCTGGATCTGCCCAGGGCTTTACCCGAAATATTAGCTTTCAATCGTTCTGTGCACACTAGCAGCACTCACTATATTAAAATACTAATCAAGTAAAAGGGCTGTGTTTCCACAGGGCGACTCGGTACACCTTCATAGACCATGCCCTTCAATTCAACCCATCTCTAGTTATTAACAGCAAGATAATTAGTTCATATTTGGAAATTCAGGGCTTGAAACTCACACTAGTCCTGCTGCACAAATTCCTGGGTCTTAAGTGTATTATTTAAATGACGAGGTGCCGGGAGTTTAACAATCAAGCCCCTGGTAAATCTGCTCTAAACTGATTTTCATATCATGAATAAGTCACACCTGAGTCTGTAGGTTTACTATTACGAGTTGTTCAGTGCAAAGTATCTGCTTGCTTTTACAATGCATTTACATACGTCTTATGTATATACAGCTGACACCTACCTATAGGTACCTCCACAATACCCCAGGAAGTTAAACATGCCCAAAAAGGGTTAACAAATAAAATAAACTCCAGGCAAGGCTAGAGGGACATTTCGTAAATCTGAGAAGCTCTGAGCCTGTTTTTAAAGGATAAAGGCTTTAATTGTGATCAGCAGCCAGTCATGCCTTATTAGCTTGGGAGAATCAGAGCTAATTGAGCTGGCTAATTGGCAAGGTAAGTACAGTGACACGTTGTTCTGAACCGGATGCTCTACTGGTGAGAGGAGACTAATGAAACCATCTCGATTCTATTTGCCTGGTTCAATTGAGCTACTGTCCTGGAGCCCAGGGCTCTCATCAATCTGTCTCCAGCACACCGCCTTCCCCCCCAACCCCCCCCCCTCTCACTCTCTCACTCTCGCCGGGACACACAAACATTGTTACTCACCTGAATTCTGTCCCAGGAAACAGTCTCGGTCATCCCCACTCCTCTGACCTGATCACCTGGCTCAGTCTGAGAGAGGGAATGAAAGGGTGAGAGGAGAGGAGAGGAGAGAGAGAGAGAGAGAGGCCCCTCCCTGACTCAGCAGTCACAAAACAAACAAGGCATCCGACACACCTGCTGTGCCTACCAGGAACAGCTCTTACTTCATTGAGACAGACCAAGAGGTGAAACAATACAACTAAACGAGGGGAACACATTACACACGTGAATGCAGGACGCTGTTGAAAAGACAACACTGGTTGGCCTGGTTACATTCACAATCTTTTATTTTGATTTATTCAATCTAATCAATAACACTCCCATTGCAGGGCACTTTAGATGATTCTGTGTCTTACTATGGGCTTGGTTTGTGGCGTCCGACTTGGGGCGATAACAAAGGTTTTGTAATGCAGCAGGTATTAGGACCCCATCAGGCACATCTAACTCTCTGTTTGCTGCACATAGGATGTTTGCAGTCAAAGTGTTGTAAATGTTGCTGTCTAAATGGGCTATTTGAATTTTTTAATATTAAAGACAGACAATTACGCAAGAAGCTGCCAGTGTTTGTGTGGACAGTTGCGTAACGAAAAAACAAAAACATTGCCGGCTTCTTTGATAGTTTAGTTTTTTTCCGTTATGCAGCTGTCTACACAAACACATGCTGTTGTTATCAAACAGCAGGCTGCCGATTCTTCCAGGTACTGTAGTGGCAGGGGAAAGAGAGATGAGAGAGAGCGGGGAATGGTGTTTCAGGATCACAGGAGAATCTCTCTCTCTGCACCTCATCAGTCTCTTGGGTTCCTCGCTAATTAATCTGTCGCCAGGCATTTTGCAATCGAGCCCGCTTAGCGTGGAATACCTTCCATTATGACTTCATTTAAACAGAGTGCGGTGCTTTTAACACAGCCTGTCTGCCTCAAACAGCTGCTAATGAGCCCTGTTTCATCTTGTTTCTCCCTGGTGGTTTTATTGATACAGATGGGATGCTATCTCTGAATGATCAGGAATCCTCATTCCTGTCCCCATTGTTAGGGTCCCCCCTGTTTCCCATGCTGCACCCCACTGCACTGCACCACTCCTGGTGACCAGGGGTACCCTGTTAAAGATGAACGCACTTAGAAATGAATCCCTTTCAAATATGAAAACCCTACCTTTTCAATTCTATTGAGATCTCTGATAATGAAGTAAAGTTCAATGTTCATGTTACTGCTCTAGACACTTGAGGTCTTCTTTAACAATATTATAAAACCGTTTCACAAATGTGAAGCTGATTGCTGTTGCTGTTTCTGTCAGTGTTGCACAGTACTGTATATACTGTACTATGTGTGAATGGATGATTGTTGTAACCTATCGTTTGGTTTATGAGGACTGTTGGAAAAGGGTTTATCCTGGCATTCATTTTTAAATAAATTTAAGAAAAAAAATGAAATAAAACTTTTATTAATATATATTTTTTAAACAGAAAAAAAAAAATTTAAATAACCAATTTAAAGTTAAGGCTTTGTAAATAGCTATTTATCCCTGTACAATGGTAAAAACACTGCAAAGTGTAGACAAGCATTGGCTAGAACTATGAACACCACTGTCAAGGTAAGTATAGAAGAGGCTCTTGTACTGTACAGTAATTACTTGGTTGGGTGTTAAGGGGTTAATTATGGTTAATTGTGCTTGATTTTATTAACATTTTTTTTTTTTTTTTTTTACCATCTGTTTCCGTCAGTGTTGATACATGATGTTGTCATCTTTCAAATAAGATGCAAATCCTAATGAGTTTCTTCCTGGATAAATTCAAATGATTTGCTAAATAAGAACATAAATAATTCTAGAACGAGAAAAGGCCATTTGGCCCGCCTGCTCGTTCGCTCTGATGAAAGCGTGGTCCCCTAGCACTGAGGAGAGGAGAAACAAACCAATAAAAAACCCTAACCAGATTAGAAGGAGGAATTAAACCTCTGGGAATCCGTGGCTAAACGGACCGGCCTCCCTCCAGGCGGCTAGCTAAAGGTCTTATTATGCTCACAGAGAGGGTTATACAGTATTGTTCATGACAGCATCCAGTCTCAGAGATGGAAGTAAGACTCCCATTGCATTGCAGTTTGGTCCAATCCTGGTTTTACTTTGAGTTTAATAAGACACACCTGAGCTTGTTACCTATGCACACTGGGGCTAATCAAGCTTGCATTAAAACCTGGAACGGGTGAAACTGCTATGCAATAGGAGTCTTATTTCCATCCCTGCAGTCTATTCTTTAAGGATCTGATAGTCTCTGCTTCAACAACTCTGTCTGGCAGCCTGTGCCAATGGTTCACCCTTTCTGTGAAAAAGCTCCTTCTCCCCTCTTTTCTAAATATGCCCTTCTTCAGCTTCCACCCGTGGCCCCTGGTTCTGTTCTCTGTGACCTGTGAAAAACAATCTCTCCAATGCCTCAATGTCTTTTTTATGATATGGGGACCAGAGCTGTACACAGTATTCTAGGTGTGGTTGTACCAGTGCATTGTATAATTTTAATAGAACTTCTCTAGATTTGAATTCAGCTGTCTTGGCTATATAACCTAGCATTCCATTTGCCTTTTTTTACAGCTTCTCCGCACTGTCTAGTTGGATTAAGAGATTCATCCACTACGACCCCCAAGTCCTTTTCGTACATGGCTTCCTTGATTTCATTACTTGTCTAAATCTTATTGTATTATTATTATTATTATTATTATTATTATTATTATTATTATTATTATTTATTATTATTTGTTTATTTAGCAGACGCCTTTATCCAAGGCGACTTACAGAGCCTAGGGTGTGTGAACTATGCATTCTGTGCAAATCTGGGAGGGGTAGCCAACTTCCAATCAGCAAATAAAATTAAAACGTTCCTCAACAGTTTTCTGGGCTTTTAATAAACCTGACGTTGTGGAAACAGGTCCTAAGGGTGCTGAGGCACACAGGCTCCTTCCCATGGTGCTCTCCTGCAGACCTGAAACCATAGCAATGCCCCAAGCCAGCTGCCAAGAGCAGAACCAGGCACCTAAGGATCCTCAAATGAATCGTAAGATTTTTTGCCACCATTTCTGGAGTGAAAAGCTTAGAATATCTGGCCCATGAATGTGTTCCCAACAACAGAAAGTAAAATCGGTTTCTTCATGCGTTCCCTTACAAAAGCTTGCCATAGTACATTTTTTTTGTCACGCTTTACCAAACCTGCCTGTGATTTACCATACCTTCATATGCTTTTACTACGCTTTACTACAGTTAGTGTACTACAGAGAATTTGCAGAAGTGTTAGAACAAAGCATGTGGGGGGTTGGGGGGGGCTGTAAGTCTTGCAATCTGAAAAAACAAAATGCCATCAAATACAAAGAAGCAATGCTCTGCAGTTGAGAGACACTGGAAATTTCAGTTGGTTCTGCTAAGGGACTCTGCTTTCTGCAACCAAAGCAGCGCCCTGCCTCTAGTCTTTAAAAAAAATAATAAAAAAAAAAATATATATATATATATATATATAAAACAGCAGTCTATTACTGCTGGTTCGAAGGAAGCTACGCTTTTGATTTCACTGTCTGCGTCTGATCTTTATCTCTGCAGGGTGCGAGACTCAGAGACTCAGAGAGGTCTTTTGGAGATTTCAAAGCCGTCTTCAGCGCTCGGAGCTAAAAGAAAGAGAGAAAGAGGCATGTGCAGGTTACAAGCAGCAGCAGCAGCAGCCCAGCGGTTGCCACTCAAAACTCAGCACTGACCTACACTCACTCTGTGTGCAAAATACACGTGTGACCTCTTTAACGCTCTCTATAAACAGGCGTGTCTGTTTGTGTTTGTGTTCGGGTGGACACACGCCGACAACCTTACCTCAATGAAAATAAACTAGTAATACATTTTCTATTTCAGTCTCACTAATGCAATACAATACGTACTGCTACTGGTAGAATGGTTCACAGTGGGAACTGGTACATAGTGTTGATCAATTGCAATGCCACGGTACTGTGTCAGTGCCCAATGTGCCGGGCCAGATTCTCAAAGGTATTTACTCTAAATCGTTATTAGCACAGTTTTAAAACGACTAATCTCTTAAATGAAATTCAAATGAAATGAGTTGCTTATTTATGTATCGGGTACAAATAAGGAATCTCTATGAGGGCTGGAGTAATTTGTATCACTGTACTGCTCGCTGTCACTTTTTGAGAGGATTTTTGCAAATGCTGCTGTTCTGGATTTTTGCAAATGCAGGCCGATGTTGTGTTGCTGCACTTTATCAGGATAGGTTGCCACCTAGTGGTGATCAGGGCTTACTCCAGGAGAAATCCCAATCACCATTGGATTTTCTATTAGGAAAGTAGTAAAACATATTTGCTGAAATCAATAGTCACTGTATCCCATTTAACAAAACTGGTACAAGCAACAGGAAAACATGGGTACTTAGTGTATCTACTGCATTTAAACTGCAGCCCAGACAACAACTTTGTAACTGCAGTCTGAGTTGATGTTCATAAAACACTGCTAAACATTTCTTTTAAATCACATCAAATTGCGTTGTACCATTCACCTTTTTAAAAGATTAGCAGGACTACAAATACCAGAATGCTTTGCAGTTTGAGTAACTGAACTGAACTGAACTGACCCAATCTGTCTCTCTGGACATGGAGTGAACTCGGTACCGAATGTGTACACATTTAGCAATTTACCATGCCGTGTTCACTCTCTGCTTTTCCGTTCTTTACCATGCTTACCTGTGAGGTACTATGCTATTCTGTGTTTTACAACTGGGGTTTACTACACTTTGTTATACTTATATACTTTTAATAAAGAACTGTTATACTTATATACTTTTAATAAAGAACTAGGGATGCACGTTTTTTTTAGAGGAGGAGGGGGGGGGGTTATAGGGAAATAAATTGGCGTGTAACACTGAGGCTGCTTCACTGTGTGTGTGTCTCAGAAGTGTGTGTGGTGTGTGAGAATTGGCAGGGTTTGAGGTTCGCACTGCAGACGCTCTGGGATCTGGGACAGACGTTAGCCTCAGTAACACTGCACTTCCCATAGAGACTGTTCTCGCTTTTCACATTGTAGTTAACATTCGCCTGCATGGCTAGAAACTTCATGAAATCTTGCGCAGCTCTGAACAGATTGCAAACGACTCCCCTGTGACAGGATTAGCCTTTTATAATGTGAAATGGTTGTGAGTACGATTGCAATGTTGTTAGTTTCATGTAATCCATTATACATTGTACTCATAGTAAACTTACAATATACTCTGTCAGTTTGCTGCATGCTTACACTGCATTTTCATTGCTTTAGTTCATATTACAGCAGCCTCTCACTAATCCCAATTGATCCATAGTCCAAACCACGGCATCACAGCTGATAACATCTGTAGAAAACAGACTTCAGTATCATAATTCTATTTTTTGTAATCAGTGTAGCACCATTTGGTCCCAGATGGTTTGGATTAGCGAGAGTCCACTATACAGTCTATCTTATCTCTAGCATGCCTTTATTACCAGTTTTGTTTTTTGCACAGAATGGAGGCTTGAGTGGTTGGGAGTCTAGAAGCTCTACATGTAAATTTTGAAGCCAGTGCAATGTCCAATGCCATTTTATACTGAAAGGAATATCACAGTTTTAACGTCATCATCCATAACTTTAAAGACTACATCACAAGCTATACAGCAGTGTCTGTGTATCTGTGTTTGTGTCTTTTTGTGTTTGAATATGAGTGCAAATGTGTGTGATTGGGCCTATCGTGTGAAGAAGTCTGTGTCTGTGTGTGTGTGTGTGTGTGTGTGTGATGTTTCTGTTTGTGTGCCTGTTTAAATACACTGACATGTTCCATATATCTCTCTCTCTCTCTCTCTCTCTCTCTCTCTCTCTCTCTCTCTCTCTCTCTCTGTCTCTGTCTATTTCTGTATGCGAGGCTCAGGGCAAAGTGGTTTCAGCAGTTAGGGCCTTTGCTTCACTCGGAAGTGTTTGTGGCAGGAGCTCAAAGCCCTGGTCAGCATCTACAAAACACACTGCACTTTTAGTCCTACTTATTACACCAGCTATGAGAGCTGTTTTTTCCACTGCTGTTAAACCACTCTCAGCACTGCTCTGCAGAGCCCCTGATTTGACTCTCATGCTGTGTGTGCAGGGGAGGGGGGTAAGGTGGGCATCTGGTTGACCGGTCATCTTTAACCCCCTCCCCAAGGAGTCAGGGGTCACCGGGCACAATCAGGACATGTCACCAGGTCACAGGTTCTTCATCACCCTGTTTAATTCAAACCTCCTTCAAACCTTTTAGCCCTGGCCTTTAGCCTTGGTGTATCCAGCACTTACTGTATACAGCTGCAGAAATCTAAACTGTGTAATGTTCTGCAGCGTTTACCAAAGGGACTGACATTGTGGTTAAGACAGGTAGCTGCTTATTCAAAGATCCTCTCCCTGTCATTCAGTTGTCTTACTGTACTTTTCCCATGGTGTACTGCATTGCATCTTTGTATGGTGCACCTTGCTCTGGCATTCTCCTGCTTTGGAAAGTGCTTGAGGGGCTTCAGTGCAGCTCAACAAGTATGGCGAGCCACATAGGCTGGCCTAGCAAGTGACGCAGCTCTGCAGAGGCAGTGCTGTGCAAACAGGGCACACACGCGCAGACAGACAGACCAAGGGAAGCCCACAGATACATCATCAATACATCACAGTGCTTGAACTAAGAAACACCTGCATACCATAGCTGACAATGGAGTGGTTAGGCTAGTGGTTACTGTTATTACAGGGCTGAGAACAACGGAGGGTTTAGACTAGCGCTCTTTAATAAGACGAGTGCATATGTGCGGATGTGTAAGGTGGTGACAGTGCTGGAGAGTTGGGAATGGAGTGTTTACACTGGAGCTCATTATTCAGGTGCAGGGTAATGACAGCGCTGGAGAGCTGAGAATGGAGTGCTTTGCAATGCCAGCTCCCCTGAAAGTCTTTTCCCTCTGTGCGTCTTGCTGGCTGGCACTGGGTGGTTTGGCCCAGCTCTCGTAGAGTAGAACAGGCCCCTGTAGTGGTTAGGTTCTAATTTGGGCCCTGGAACGGTTTCTATAGCAACACCAGTGAGAAGGTAGCAGTTGGTGCAGCTTAAAAATAGAAGCCTCTTTTATCCATCTCTCGGGCTGTCACAGCAAGGGGAAGTCAGATATCACAGAAAAGGGGAACTCGCCTCTTCACACCTTGTAAACAAACATTTGAGCTAGCATTAAAAGATAGTCTTGTGGTCTGACACCAGCAAGCCTCTTATATTTGTTTTTAATTTTTTTTGCTTGAGGATTAAGGTCTGTACGTCCCTCACTTAGTCACTCACAGTAATAGCCAATACATTTCTTATTAGCTCTTATAAGCTTTTAACATTTTTACGAGCCCCATTTTCATTGTGCTGAGAATCATTTTTGGTTGTTAATTTGTTTTAGGTTTTCATTTTTTCTTTTTTATGTCAGTTCAAGATATGCACATATTTAAATTATAGCACAATAAATAAATCGCTGCATCCTGGCACCTTTGCTGTAACCCACATTGTCCAAGACCATCGCAGGGAGACCATTGGAGTGAGCTTGAACTAAAACACCATGAAGGGGTTTGGAACTAGAAATCAGCAGCAACTGCACATCTATAGCGACGCCTTCAGAATTGCTATAGCTTGTTCCAGCTTTAAGGGCCAAAAGGTGTTCAACAAAAGAAAAGGGGACCAGTGATAATCTTACTGTTAAGAAGCATGAAACCAGCTTTGAGAACCATGGTTTGATGATTAAAGGGCTGACACTGTATTGAGACTGTGGCACTTTGCACCCAAACTGGGCCTATCCCGTACGGCGCCCCTGTGAAAGATTGGGCAGGCCACCTTTGAACTTGGCGAAAGCTACTCTTCCAGTGTCTCTGTGTTATTATAGTTTTTCAGTAACTCACTTTTCAAAATGATGTGAAACAAACAAGATGTATGTGTGAATGCTTTCAGTAATTCAGATACAGGAAGTGGTTGTTTTTTTATTGAGAAGAATCTCGCCACATATTTCACTTTTTTAATGAAAAGAGGGTCACTGATACCACCTTTACTGTAAACCAAACCAAACTGCATTGACAGGAAGAGGGAAGTACATTTCACAAGTAGATGAAGGGCAGGGGAGATGTTAAAATTAATCAGATAGACATACTACTATTTTGTGCTATAATGTTTAGTTTAGTTTATTCACTTTGTGCCCGCAGGGCCAGCACAGGTACATCTCAATAGTGCAAGCACTAATACAAGAGAGACCTAAGTAGACCACACAACAATAAAATAACAATACAACAATAAAATGGAGGAAGGGAGTGTGGCCTAATACAAGGGTTAGCTGAATAAAGGGAGAGAGTTTGCCCTAATACAAGGGTTAGCTGAAGGACTGGGAGTGAGGCAGTATGGCCCAGTGTTAGCAGTAATTACAGAGGGGAGAGTGACTCACGTGGGGTAGGGGGGGCAGACAGGAAAAGAGATGAGCTGTCTTCTTACATTATTAGACAGCGGTAACCATCTGAAGCTTGTGAGCACCCCCTTTATCGCAAGTCTGTCTGATGACAGCGGAAGTCTTCGTCCCACTCTCGTGAAAGCCCTTTGAACTGTGAGTCACACACGACCAAGGATTCGTATGTGTTGTTTGTAAAAAGTTGTTTATCTCTGGGGGCTGAGCTACCCTTTTGTTGTTTGGAGACAGATAAGTCACCACATCACCGTCCCAATCTAGCTTCTGAAATGACTTCATCAACACTATTGTTTTAAGTCGTAACCCTGTTTTACTGAGATTGGGGTTTTGTTGATTTAGACATGCCATATTTATATTGACTTGCACATTTGTTTGAATTTGTCCGTGACACCCTCGCTCTTCTTCAAAATATGTGAATAGGATCTTCACAAGGGTTAACTGCTTATCTTTGAGCTGGTGCAATGGGATAGCTGACATGTAGAGAACAGACAGCAGGCAGGCTCTCTGTCCTCAGTTTTATCTGAAGGACGATGCCCCCTGTACTGGACAGACTTCATGTTTTGGTACTGCTTGAGTCCCAGAGGGGAGAGAAAGGGCCCATACTGACCAGACTTGACTCTGCTGCTGTTTAGCTTTCTGAGATCAGAGCAGATCCTCCCAGCCCAAGACAATGTAATAGTGACCAGGCTGGCACCTGCTGAGCTTCTGTGCTCACAACGTTGCTTTTCAGAAGTGTTTAACTCTTTTTATATCTGTTTTTTAATCAGCTGCTTGATGGAAATCAGTGATTCCATGGCACTTGTTGAGGGAGAGCACGGTGCTGACCCATTGACCCGGTCAAGCTGTCCTGTGGGAAATTACATAGCCTTTAACAATAACAGCCATGTGCTGCTGGCACGGAATATTTCAGCATGCCTCTTTTATTGAAGTGTCGAGAACAAGCAACAGCAATGACAACAACAAAACAGCATGACTGTTACTCTGTAACTGTTACAAGTGCCTTAAATATACATTTCTGAAGCTGTGTTTGTTTCCTTTGTTATCTTGTTTTGTATTAGGTAAATCAACACCATGATTAGAAGTCAATCCCAGCCATAATCCTTGCTGTCCTTCATCAGACATTTACAAGAGAGGCTGCATGCGTTCTTGACTCGGACACATTTGCAGTGTTGAAAGTGCTGTGAGTGTTGCCCTATGGATATGGGTGAGTGTGCAGGATATATAGGGTCCTATTTTGAAGTTTGTACTTTATTTTTTATTATTTATTTATTTATTTATTTATTTAACCAGGAGATTTACCTATTGAGGTTGAGGCTTTGTTTTACAGGGGGTCCTGAATAAATAAATAAATAAATAAATAAACAGACAGATTGGTTCTCTAAAGAAATACAAAAGCACAAATTGGGGTGTCTCAGAACGCGCTTGTGATTGAAACGACTGCTACGAGAGGCATGTGTGTTTGTTACCCGCCTTGTAACATTGGCGGGCTTCCCTTTCCTTTCAATTGAAACTGGTGCAAAGTTTGCACTGATAGAGAGAGCTCAGGCAAGTGCGGCTCAGTGTGTGGGACCCTGCATCATGCACAGCATTCAATGGCGCAGAGATTTCCTCAATCCGCAGCAATCTCATTGCAAAACATTTCATCAGAGGGGGTTTTGAGTTCTAAGAATGGACACTTCACAGCTCTGGCTGATGGTGCAAACTGAAGTTATGCTGTATGAGAAACGGTTAGTTTTTGTTGCAGCCCACAGTCCTTGCCAGCTTCTCTACACACAAGCAGCACCATGCAGAATTAGCATTGCTCAGGAGCATAAAATTGGCATACTGAAAAATTAGAACAGGCTTACTTTTTAAAATGTTTATATTAAGAAACGTTTTATAATTGACATAGCTTATTATATACATATATACAGAGAGGGTTTAAGCTGACCTGTTGTTATTCCACGGAAAGAGACCGAGTTCAGTATCGTGGTTCAGTTACTGGCACTGCTCAGTAAAAACATTTTTAATACAAGAAGATGTGTTATATTGCTACAAAATAAAGAGATTAGGGAAAACACAAAGTGTGTTGTTCTTACCCACAAAGTGTGTGGGCTGATTACTCCTACTACTGCTGCTTATTGAAATAGTAAAAGTATCTGGTGTCAATAACACTGATATGTTAAACAATCAACATAATCATTGTGGTGACTCACCAAGATAAGGTTTCAGTTTGTGTTATTGTTTGCCTGTGTATGTGTGTTTTTACAACAATGCCACAAAAACTAAAGTAATGTATCCCTGGCATGCACACACTGTATAAAATTGAACCCAATATAGGTAGGTGTTTTTGATTCCTGACTCATACTCATCACCCACAAGTGATCTGTAGCAATATGCATTACCTAAACCACTGTAAAAAAAAAAAAAAAAAAAAAAAAACATAAAGAAAAAAAATCTTAAACTTTCCACCGCGGCTCTGATAGGCTGCAGCTAGCTCCCTGTGATGTGTGCGCTTCTTAGTGTGACACAAACCCGCACTCATCTATCAACTCAGCAACCTCAACAACTTTACCAACCTGAGGGAAAGCGCTTCTGCACCGTATACAGGTAAGAGAAACGGCTAATGCTTACAGCGTGCGGTGAACGAGAAGAGAGTGCAAGAGAGTAGCGGGGTGAGCTGAGCTGTCTGGCTCTGTCTCGGTGCTGTTTAAAGGGTTATTATTGATGCTCTGATATAATTAAATATCTGTTTTAAATGAAACGTGGGATGGAGAAAATGTAGTGTAACTTTCAGGTATAGATTTTGAAAATTGATTTCGATTCCCCTTTTTTTTTAATTCAGTGTGCTTAAAGAAATCTAATTAAAATATGTATATTTAGTGTGTAATTTCAGCTTGTGTTCATTTCTAATGATATTAAGCATAATTTCTAAAACCCGTGACGTGTTTAGCCAGGCTGCAGTAACTGCATTACGAAACAACCAAACAAGTTAATTAGAAATGATTATTCGATGCTGTAATAATGTCTTCCTCATAATGCAGATGTAATCGCCGGTCACTTCAAATTTAGTTACATGGACTCATCTGTCTGTGTTACAAACTGCTACGCTTTTAGAAAACGATTACATGCTATTAAAAATAAAAAATATGTTCAGCATACATACGAATCATAAATGTATTTGACAGTACGAGAATTTGACAAAAAAAATTAACAATTACGCAAATATATTGTTGTTAATATAGCCTAATATATTCTTATCGCTGCTTTATCAAGTTCTGTACAGGTTGCTAAAAAAATATTGTTTTAGTGTTTGTAGCAAAATGATATAATTATGGCAAATAGTTTTTTTTTTACGTGCAGAAAATGTTACAATTTGGAACTAAACAACATAGATATCCTTCAAACTTTTTAAAATTATATACTGTAATAATTATTATTTATAATATCGTATCCCCTTTTTAGTTTTGGCAGCAAGAAAAAGAATGTTTTATGTTTAAAAAAAAAGTTATGGGTCACTTTGTTATCTAAACAAAATATTATGCATTTATTAATAATACTATTGTGATATTGTTCAACAAACCCTGACTAGCAAAGGCGATAGCAAGCGTAGGCCCATATTGCGCTTAAATCGCTCTGTGCGTGAAGGTTTGAGAGACATCAAAACGTTTCAAAAGTGAGAGGGAAACCGAAATGTACCTCATTTTGTTTGAAATTGAATCGCGTTTTTTCTTTGTTCTGTTTGTGGAGCACAGGCAAACAAAAAAAATTCTAGAAATCTGTCTAGTTTGGTTTAACGGAGTTGAGTAATTTGAGTAAAAACTTGGGCTTATTTATTATTCTTAATATTTATTTTAAAGACTATGGTTTCCAAAGTATTTCTTTCTTTCTTTGTTTCTTTCTTTCTTTCTTTCTTTCTTTCTTTCTTTCTTTCTTTCACTTTTCCAATATTTTATAGATTTTTTTTAAGAAATAGGTTAGCGATTTTGAAACAATCGACGCTTGGTGTTATATTTCCAAGGTCTGGATGGACAATCCACGGGCAGGTTATACAGCAGGGGACGGAATTCAAATTTCACAATCCAAATCCAAAGACGTGGACTGAGATTCTTCTATAATATCAAACCTTTTTTTTTCCGAAGAAGGCAGCCCACTGGAAAGTAACTTAGAAAACCAGAGAGAATGAAACCTAGTGCATCAAATCCTTAACCTTTTACTGCAAGGTGCGGGGTCACAAAGGCACACTGAAGAGTAGGCTGTTTGTGTCCACAATAGCAGTGTTCAAGGTTAATGAGATTAATGTATATTGATTTGTCGTATTACTGTAATAAACAATACGTTTTCAATAGGGTACGGTGCTTCCTATAAATATGTTAAGGTTCTAGGTTATATAAAGAACCGTTCTATTTTATAATGAAGAAAACCGACGCTTCCAAATTCGATGCTATGCGAAAAAAACATACATTTCTTGACCCTGTAAAATATGAAAGAACAAACCCTTTCAACGGGTCTCGTTTGCCTATTAATAAATATTAACTTAATATTAAGCAAAATTAAAGAATATAATAAAGTACTTTTTAATTACCATAATCATAATATTTGGAAAACATCGCACTGAATGTACTGTTCTTTGGAGGGAGGGGGCATTGTGTATGGCAAGCCAAACTATCATTTAGAGATATCGCAAATTAATATATAGTTATCTCTAACTCATTTTAAGATGTCTACAATACAATTAGAGATATCTCAACATGACTTCAGGGGCAGGATCTCAGATCTGTTTTAATAAAGTTTCAGTGGGGCAGCTATTAAAATTTCACCTGCAAAAGCTATCCCATGCACGTTTATACTCTGCGATTAAAACATGTGCTTCCTGTCTACCTTCTGTTCACGTGTTCATTTTACTGTTTCTGTTTTGTCCTGTAAACTGGCCCTTACTCCTTGTGCTATGCTTGGAATAAGGACTTCGCATAGCTTTGTCTAAGTCGTTTGGATTTTATAAACTAACTTTTAAATTAGATACCTTGTGATACCTTTTATTTTTTTTCTGATGAGATTGAATTGTTATCCTTTTTGGTATTTGGGTTTGATTATATATATATTTACTGAATAGTAAGTTACAGTAAGTGGCAGTAATTTGTGGCTAGTGTTATTGTAGCTGTTGATATTGAAATGCCTCCCTGGGGTTCACCTTTGAGGCACAGGCGCACTTTCTTTGTCTAGTTGGAAATTATCACCATGCTAATGGTGAACTTTTCTTGTGTTGCCCAGGAAGTTGCCTGTAGAAAATTAAATAGTACTGATTAACATCTCTCTCAATATCGTGAAATATATTTCAGTGCAAAGCGTCTAGTACGCTACCCTCTGTGTTAATGTGACACAATGAGAAACAAACAGCTTGACCTTTGGAACTTTAAATACATTTCAATGCAAAGCCCACAGTTCTTTCTGTGATAATGTGACACAATGAGAAACAGCTTAAGGGACATTAAAACAATGTTATTTTGTTTTTTTGTTTCTATTTTTTGGCTGAATATTTTCAGGGTAATAAAGCTGTGTTTATTTTTGTATTTGAACCCCCACACACCTTCTAAAGTCTTTTTTTGTCTCTACATCTTTCCCCATCGTCCAGCCTCGTCTGCTCCACGTTCTTCTTCTCCACCCTCTTTCCATTCCCCAGCATGATGTGTGAGTCCAAAGACAGCATGCGTGGGCTGTGCATCCCTTCCTCCTCTGTGTTGGAGAGCAGTGACTGTGGGGAGGGGCAGCCCCTCTCCCAGGCAGCGTTGCTGTGCCTGCCCCCCTCCCCTCTGCTCACACACAGCCTGCTGGGCATCAGAGGCCCCAAGCGCCACCTGTCCCCCGGGACGCGGCGCAAGAGAGAGTTCATCGCAGAGGACAAGAAGGATGCCGGCTACTGGGACAAGCGGCGCAAGAACAATGAGGCGGCCAAGCGCTCGCGGGAGAAGAGGCGGTTCAGCGACTTGGTGATGGAGGGCCGGCTGGTGGCGCTGGTGGAAGAGAATACCCGCCTGAAGGCTGAGCTCCTGGCGCTCAAGTTCCGCTACAGCCTGGTACAGGACCCCTCCCTGGGGCAGTCCATGCTGTGCAGGGGAGCCATGCCTCCCTTCCAGCCCGGCTTCTGGAGCATGAAGACGGGCCCCACTGACTTGCTGTCCTCTCAGCTGGAGCCTGGCTGGGTCTCCGAGACTTCCAGCAGCCACAGCTCCTCCCAAGGCAACCAGGGCCGCTGCTGCACCAGCTGCGAAGACGGGTGCACAAGCCCTCCCCCCCAAGCCCACAGAAGAGGCTCTCAGGCTGGGGGGCGGTGCGAGGAGGACAGCCCACACTCCACTGAACCCCAGGCAGACATCCCTGCTGGGCAACCCAAAAGCCTCCCTAGCAAGCTGCGGTTCAAGACGAGCAGCGACCAGAGTGAGAGAAGCCCGTACTACCAGCAGGTGTCTTCCTCCAGACACTCCCCGACAAAGGCGTGCCCCCAAGCAGACGCTCCTGCACCTGGGTTCCCCTCGCAGACCGGAGCCTTCACGCAGCCCTGGCTGCTCCCCAATGTAGGTCACCCTGCTCTCCGAGGAGGCCTGGTTTTCCCCTGGGGGACCCCGGGCCTCTCTGTTGTCCCAGGCTACCCCAAGGTGCCGCTGTACATGCCCCTGGGGGAGGCCGACTACAGGAAACTGCCCCTCAGCCTTCATTACAGCAGTCAGGGCGCTGAGTGCGATGGGACAGAGAGCTTCCAAAGCAAGATCAACAACCTCTCGGCGGAGGTCGCCCAGCTCAAGAGATACTTTGTACCGGACTGCAGCTAGATCAGCTCAGGTCAAATGAGGAGGATTATACTTTGTATTCTGTTTTATTAATATAGTTTTTTTCTACAATTTTTCTACAATTTATATATTTTTATTTTACAATTTATAGTATCTGGTTAATATTGTTGATATTGTTTTGGTACCTAAAGTAAATTAAACAAGTTGAAATCCCCTCTTGCTCTGTTTAACTCCCAGTTTATACCTGATTGCTGAATTAAATGAAAGGTTATAGCGGCGCTATAGCTCGGCTTTTTAATAGCGCCGTCATGATTTAGATTTGTGTTCATCCAGGCCAGGATGTTATTTGCTCATGTTGCTGTACTCTCATGTTAGGTAATACATTGTCACATGGGGATGTGGGTGCTATTTGATACAGTTTACTTCATAACAAAATAAAGAAAGACAGCATCTGTCTCATCTCAAAGTGTTTGGATGTTTGTTCTGCAAAATCGGGAGACCTGCTTTCCTTTTTGTTTGCTTTGTTTTGTTTTTTTCTTATTCGGGGCATCATCGTGTAAGACCACAGCATTGAAATGAATCGGTGGGTTTGTGCACCCTGACGGTGTTCAGCAAAGCCAGGTCTATAGAAATGCTTAGGGAGGGGTAGATGTTTTCCTTTTTTTAATCGTCTGCAGTGTATACACTGCGCACACGGAAACGCGCAGAGCGTCAGAGTTACTCGACACCTGACAGTTATTATAATGAACTGGTCTATGACACAGTCGCGCAAAGGGTACTTTTTGCCACGGTTCCGGGAGAAAGGTGTATGCAAATAAATCAATCTCAGTCTGATTGTGTTCTGGGTTTTGGTGTTTCCAATAATTTCACATCACGGCTATTTCTCTTAAACGTGTTACTACGGCAGCGAACACGCTCTTTGCAATGCCCTACAAAAAGGTCAACGTTAATTGCATCGATTCAAAATTATAATCATATGCAATTAGCCCAATCCTCATTTTAATTATCGACCGACCAGTGACGTGAAATGCAATTAAAATTGTAATATAATGTATATATATACATATATAATTACATGGATTGTTTTGTCACATAGCCTATTATATTAAAGAAAATAAAAACGCGCTGTTATTCCAATATGTAGATCTTACATATTATAAGCTACATAAAGAAATTGAATATAGGCTACAAATGCAATGTATGTATGTATATTTAACATGTGGCATCGTGTAAAGTGAATAGCGACCGGGGGGCGTGGTAGACTACAGGTTTGATTTGTCAGGATTTTCAGGAATGGGATTGATTTCAAGTTCGTTTACTCTCTCAAAATGTTGAACGTTTTTTTTTCTTTTTTTTCATTTTGCATTTTAGAAGCGAAACAGTCATAGTTATACCATAGAGGTTAAAAAGTGGTTTCCCGGTGTTAAACTGTGAGAACGGGTTAAAAAACAAACAAAAAGGTGCCAAATTTAGGTCGCCTGCCTGCAGTGTAGGCTGCTGTTTGGAGAGCCCGTGTTGCGCCCAGGATGGAACACACGTGCTTTTGTTACTCCCTCGTGCTTCAAACAGGGAAAACGGGTAATCGCGTGCAATTATAAATTGTAATCAACACTGCATTAAATACCAAATACCGCTGAAGATAGCACACTAAATATATAGTTAACATTTAAACCCACGGCAGTTTTGTGACACGTTGAAGTGATTGGCAATAATAATAATAATAATAATAATAATAATAATAATAATAATAATAATAATAATAATAATAATAACATCGATATTTATGATTAGCATGAAGTAATAGTTCATGATCTGCTGTTTGCCAGTGAAACTGCAATGGGCACAGCATAGGTTATATAAAGCTTGATTTAATGACGTTAACCCGCACCTACAAAACAAAACGTTTTGGTCTAAACGCCTATATGTATAAATGGTCGTTTTAGTGCGCTTACCAACACGAGCATTTATAAATAAAGTCGTTAACACCAAAAGGACCAGAAATACATACATAGCATACAGTTTACAAAAATGTATAAAGAGGAATATTAGTTTCATTCAATTGAGTTTATTGACCTCATCAGTTTATTTACATCAGCCATGTAAAATTATTATTATTATTATTATTATTATTATTATTATTATTATTATTATTATTATTATTAGTAGTAGTAGTAGTAGTAGCAGCACAGTATCAAATGTTATTGAAAAGCCCTCAGCTCTTCCAGTGCCAGTGTGTGTGTGTGTGTGTGTGTGTGTGTGTGTGTGTGTGTGAGTGTGTGTGTGTGTGTGTGTGTGTGTGTGTGTGTGTGTGTGTGTGTGTGTGTGAGTGTGTGTGTGTGTGTGTGTGTGTGTGTGTGTGTGTGTGTGTGTGTGTGTGTGTGTGTGTATGTGTGTGTGAGTGTGTGTGTGTGTGTGTGCTGCCTGGTTCATGCAGTACGCTGGCAGGTAACGGTGAGTTTCAGGTCTTCAGTTCATGGAGATGCACAAAGCAGAGTGCTGAGTGTGTAGATAGCACTGCCCAAGGTGGTCCCCTCAGACCTTGTGTTTGATATACACCTGCTATAGATATATGCAAAATAGGGGGATCACACTGTGTTGCTGCTGGTGCTGTTCAGTGCTGAACTCTCAATGCATACAGAGGGGGGACAAGTTCGAGTCCCAAAGCGACACTTCATCTGAGACACCCAGGTGTGAAACACAACTGATACAGAGGTGGCACATATTTATTTCACACATCTTGTACACCAAGCCATTGCTCTCTCACACACAGTGATGAGATAAAGGCACACAGGTTGCACTCGGCACCGTTTACAGTACAATGGAAATCCAACTGTTCATGAAAAAAAAATAATGACAAACTATGTCTCTAAATTAACCTTCTGAGTTTCTTGTTAATAGTAGTAATTGTTAAATGTTTTTACTTTTATTTTTGAAAATCCAATTACAGTATTTAACCCCCACAAACCAATAATAATAATAATAATAATAATAATAATAATAATAATAATAATAATAGTATGTTACAGTATAGAGGGGTACAGATTGAGGGAGAGTCAGGTCTCTGTTAGTTGTGTAGAGTACTGAGGGGTACAGATCACCCTCTGATACGGTGATGTGAGAGAGCTGGATGTTTAGAGAGCCACCTGACAGTGTGCTGAACTGAGGGTAACTTCGCAGGGTGAGGGGAGGATATCTCACCTTTAGGTGTCGATGGCTGTGTACTGTAACTGACTGTCCTCCAGTAGAGAGGTGCAAACGTTCAAAGATTACTGTGCCTTCATCGCAGAGCTGAGAAGAAGCCTTGCGAGCCTGTCAGCCTCCTGACCCCGCGTTCCCTGTGACAGCGCTGGGGAGGGAGGAAAGCTCTTCTCATGGCACCCAGATGTAAAGCTCTATGCGTGATGTTCTCTGCAGATTCTCAGTGCGGAGTGTAGTTAGCCTGGGGAGTGCAGACTGTTAGACTGCAGCCAGTGCTCTTCCACAGACAGACAGCACAGTATTATATAACAGCACTATATATCCCAAGAGTGTGGATCCCAAAGCATGCAAACCAATCACAAGGAAATAACCATTTCTGATTAACAAACAGAACACAATAAACCTGGACTGAAGATCTCTGTGTCAGGCTGCACGGGTTTAATGAAGCTTACAGTCGGTGAGCAGATCACAGACAGAGTTTTTTTTTTCTTTTTTTTTTTTTTAACACAGTGCTTTTCTGTTTATTAATTACATCTAGTCTTCCAGATACATATGCACTGTGTCCCCCCATCACAGTCACATGACTGGAATGACCCAGCTGCAAGCTGACTAACTTCCATCCCGGTTTTAGTCATGAAATTGATGACTCTATGGTTAAAAAAAAAATGTGGTTAGAAAAATAATTTAGTCAACCCAATCGGAAAATACAATAGCTAAAAAAAACCACATGACCGTTTTTTAGATGCCTTTGAGATTGTAGCTGTAGTTCATTCACTTTTTTCAATTTTTTTTTAAATTAAACAGCTTAATATGACTCAGAAGGATTGGATTGTGATGCAATCAGTTGACAGAAAAATAAGCAGCAATATATATATATATATATATATATATATATATATATATATATATATATATAAACACTTTTAGCATCACGTTAATCAAACCAAAAGAAAAAAAATCTATTAATCAGCCTGACTTTTATCTTATTCAGTCCTAATTTTCAAACAGACCAATGGTGTCATTAATACAGTATTAGATATCTTTTGTCCCTGAACAAAGCAGGGTGAAGTTTGAGAATTTCTCCGCCAGAGGGAGCCCCAGCCCACACAATGCGCACTGTGCTGGCGTGACGCTGCTTTCCAACTCTGATAAACACCTGCTGGAACCTGCCGAGCGTGAGAGTGTATAGCTGCAGAACAAAGGTTCCCACCGCACAGCTCACACAGGGTAGTGCTGCGTGTGCAACTCGTAATTTACGTATTATTATTATCATTTATTAGCAGACACCCTTATCCAGGGCGACTTACAATTGTTACAAGACTTATCACATTATTTGCTGCTTGACATTTGTGACAAGCAGCAGCGTCCCCCACCTGGGATTGAACCCACGACCCTCCGGTCAAGAGTCCAGAGCCCTAACCACTACTCCACACTGCTGCCCGGTGCTATGTAGTGCTTCATTGACCCTCAGCCCCCTACCACGTGACCGTAATACCCCGCGAACCTTAGGTTTAGGCTTAGGTTATTGTTGTGTGTATTTAAAGTTATGGCCAATACCCCGCGGGCCTTTGCAGACGACACAAAAATAGGAGGAGTGACAAACACTTTGCAGCAGCAAAGATCATTCAAAATGATCTAGACAGCATTCAGAAGTGGGCAGACACATGGCAAGTGACATTTAATAGAGAAAAGTGTAAGGTACTGCACGCAGGCAATACAAATGTGCATTATAAATACCATATGGGAGATACTGAATTTGAAGAAGGAATCTATGAAACAGATCTAGCATTTTATGTTGACTCAGAAATGTCTTCATCTAGACAATGTGGGGAAGCTATAAAAAAGGCCAACAAGATGTTCGGATATATTGTGAAAAGTGTTGAATTCAAATCAAGGGGAGTAATGTTAAAACTTTACAATACATTAGTAAGACCTCATCTAGAATATTGTGTACAGTTCTGGTCACCTTGTTACAAAAAGGATATTGCTGCTCTTGAAAGAGTGCAAAGAAGAGCGACCAGAATGTCGTATGCAGACAGGCTAAAATAATTGAATCTTTTCAGTCTTGAACAAAGAAGATTACGCGGTGATCTGATTGAAGCATTCAAAATCCTAAAAGGTATTGACAATGTGAACCCAGGGGACTTTTTCGACCTCAAAAAAGAAACAAGGACCAGGGGTCACAAATGGAGATTAGATAAAGGGGCATTCAGAACAGAAAATAGGAGGCACTTTTTTACACAGAGAATTGTGAGGGTCTGGAACCAACTCCCCAGTAATGTTGTTGAAGCTGACACCCTGGGATCCTTCAAGAAGCTGCTTGATGAGATTCTGGGATCAATAAGCTACTAACAACCAAACGAGCAAGATGGGCTGAATGGGGCCTCCTCTCGTTTGTAAACTTTCTTATGTTCTTATGTTCTTAACCTTAGGTTTAGAGTTAGGTTATTGTTGTGAAATAAACTTCGTTTTAGTACTTAAATTCATCACTCTTATCATGTGATCGGTCTGTAGCGTATAATGATGACGTCTGTTACGAGTTGCGCACGCAGCACTACCCTGCGTGAACTACGCTGTGGGAGCTTTCGTTCTGCAGCAATACCCCTCTGGGGCTGACAAGGGCGTCAATTCCGAAGCGTAAAAAAGTTTAAAAAAAATGGGGGTTTAGATTTAAAAAAAAAAAAAAAAGGTGTGAATGCGCCGTGCGTCAGGGTGCGAATCTGTGGTTAATAGTAATTGATCTGACACCAGCACTACAGGGAACGGTATCAGTGTTTTTATAATTATTTTTCTGTATGTTTTTGTTTCCATATTGCACAAGCACACACACACACACACACACACACACACACACACACACACACGCTCTTCAAAATGTCAGTTTCAATTGGAACCCCTTCCTTTCTAAGAACAGTTGCACTACGACGAAATGCGACGTCACTAAGACGATATTTTGTAATGAGAAGATTTGAAAAGACATTAAGGTATCATATATGGACTCCTAGCTGGCGTCGTGCAGTGTAAGTTTAACACATACTGTAATATCTTTCACGTTGTTTAGAAGCTATACGATAAAGCTCTATAGCTCCCTGTATATGAAATATACCGCATATGTATTCGATATATTTCCTACATATTACAACATCTATCTGTCGCTTTTACATGTGAAACATATAGTTTGAATATATTTTTATTATTTGATCCGAGTTTGTTTTTAGAATATACAGTATTTATCAAAATAATATCAACTAGAGAAAATTACAATATAATAATAATAATAATAATAATAATAATAATAATAATAATAATAATAATAATAATGCACAAGTAGAAACATATTTCTAAAACTATTACAATAATAGAGTTTAATAGGGGAATTCCGTTTGTGGTGAATTGGATTGCTCATACACCATGAATGACTGGTTCTGGCCATTACGACCTTGTAATGGACAGGGCTGGTTTCTCTTATCAAGTACATTTGAATGCATAGTGTTAACATGTACGTTATAGATTGTCATTTTCACAGAAAAGGCTGATAGGGTTTGTTTAGATCACTTCCTTAAGTGTATGTCTGTGGTTAGTTTCATAGTCTGGTATAGAGCTGGGTTAACAAGGGGAGATAATGTACATTTGTTTTTCTACTTTGTGTTTTAGATAAGCTGTCAATACTGTTTTTTGTTTGTGATGATAAAGTCTGATTGAGTTGTGGTCTCACTGAACTCTTTGAGTTTTGCAGATCTGTTTTTCAAAGCTGTATGTATACTATATGATAGGCTACATAAAAACAACCATCAGATTGTCATTTGTCTTAAACATGTCCTCAGATCAGCAGAGATTCAGCTCACATTGCATATATCCCCACTATTTACATAAGGATTGTGCAGTTGTTGTTTTTTGTTTGTTTGCTGGTTTCCAGTAGAAATTCTCTCAGGTTTAAAGGTGCAGTGCACGAGTCCCTTGCTAAATAGTTTAATGAACCAAATAATATCTTCCGAACGCGTGGTGGCGAGTACAGTATATGAGATCTGAAGAGCTGACCTTTGGACCCGAGGGTTAGGCAATGGAGCAGTAATGACACACTGACCAAGGTGGGGTGTGTGTTGATCATTACACAGTCTGGAAAAAAAACATGCACAATTTCCACCCCTCACATACCACACTGCTGATGCTATTCTAGTGTATACCTGCAGGGCGTTGGGCAGACAGCACTGCATACTGATGATGTGCAGCACAGTGCTTGGGAGTGGGCTGTCCCCCAGACGAGTGATTCACGCGCAGCTGTGCCGTGACAGAGTGGAAGATGCTTCAGGGGGGCTGGTGACAGTGCAGGTTTCCACTCCGTCCCGTCCTGAAGGGATTAGAGTCTGATCACTGAGGTCCAGAGCAATGTATACACCTTGCAGACTCTAATCAGACCTGTCAGGGCTTCCCAAGGTGAGCGTGTGCCCTGCTCACAGTTACACGGCAGACACAGTATAGACAAGCTGGAGGACAGATGCCTTGATAGATAGGCAGACCCTCCTGACAGAGCAAGAGGAAGAACTGATAAGTAAAATCAGCCTCTGCATGACATCTTCCCCAAACTCATTAAACTGACAGCAGCACCAGAGGAATCATTTATTTTTAAACTGTTTACTAAACTCAGCATGCAAATGTGATACAACTTCAGTAGCATTCAGACCTCTATAAGCTTGCACAAGCGAGTCCCGTGAGACGCCATGCGCGGAGCTGTTACTTCCTCAGCACACACCATCAGGCCTGCACAAGCTCAGCCCTGCGGCACTGCAATGGCAATGCAGAGAGAGAGGGGCACGACAATGGCAATGCAGAGAGACAGGGGCACTGCATTGGCAATGCAGAGAGACAGGGGCACGACAATGGCAATGCAGAGAGACAGGGGCACGACAATGGCAATGCGAGAGACAGGGGCACTGCAATGCAATGCAGAGAGACAGGGGCACGACAATGGCAATGCAGAGAGACAGGGGCACTGCAATGGCAATGCAGAGAGACAGTGGCATGACAATGGCAATGCAGAGAGTCAGGGGCATGGCAATGGCAATGCAGAGAGACAGGGGCACTGCAATGGCAATGCAGAGAGACAGGGGCACTGCAATGGCAATGCAGAGAGACAGGGGCACTGCAATGGCAATGCAGAGAGACAGGGGCACTGCAATGGCAATGCAGAGATAGAGGGGCACGACAATGGCAATGCAGAGAGACGGGCACGACAATGGCAATGCAGAGAGACAGGGGCACTGCGATGGCAATGCAGAGAGACGGGCACTGCAATGGCAATGCAGAGAGACAGGGGCACGACAATGGCAATGCAGAGAGACAGGGACACTGCAATGGCAATGCAGAGAGACAGTGGCATGACAATGGCAATGCAGAGAGTCAGGGGCACTGCGATGGCAATGCAGAGAGACAGGGGCACTGCAATGGCAATGCAGAGAGACAGGGGCACTGCAATGGCAATGCAGAGAGACAGGGACACTGCAATGGCAATGCAGAGAGAGAGGGGCACGACAATGGCAATGCAGAGAGAGAGGGGCACGACAATGGCAATGCAGAGAGACGGGCACTGCAATGGCAATGCAGAGAGACAGGGGCACTGCAATGCAATGCAGAGAGACAGGGGCACGACAATGGCAATGCAGAGAGACAGGGGCACTGCAATGGCAATGCAATGTGGTTCTGTTACTGGGGGGCAAAGGTAGCACAAGGGCTGGTAAAACAGGATGAGGCTGCCACTGGTAGAATAGTGCCACAGTGGGAACATTTTCTTAAATTTGACATACCAATGGAATCCTAGTAGAATGGTATTAACCCATGGCAATCCATTGCAGGACTATGGCAGCACATCAGTGGTATATAACAAGACTGTGTGCTACTGTATTTGGCCCATTGACGGTACAATATTGAAAAAAAAAAAAAAAAGAATGTAATTCTTGATAAGGGTTAGGCAATGGAGCAGTAATGACACATTGACCAAGGTGGGGTGTGTGTTGATCATTACGCCGAAAAAAACATGCACAATTTCCACCCCTCACATACCACACTGCTGATGCGTATTCTAGAGTATACCTGCAGGGCGTTGGGCAGACAGCACTGCATACTGATGATGTGCAGCACAGTGCTTGGGAGTGGGCTGTCCCTTACATGATCCTGCTTTATAGTAGAGTTTTTATGACAGAAAAGCACCATGTGCATTGTATAAAACATTAACAACAAGGGATATTAAATGAAGGATTAAAGGAGAGGACAGCATATCAATCTGGCATTAGACCAGCACTAGAGCCCAGTGCATGATTCTGCTTTGTAAAGACATTAGAAATTGAGAAACGGATTGCTGTGGAAACCGCACCACAGGGAAGCAATGTACAGCAAGATAAAACAGGAATCATACCAACAGCCTTCAGGTAAATGAATCCAGAGCGATACTATCACCCAGCCTGTCCACAGGGGACTTTCTGAGCAAAAGCAAACACAAAAACCCAGGCCTCCTTCAAGCTGATCTGATTGGTTTCACTCCAGTGTTTCACACTGACTGTGTTTCCACTGCTCGCCAGTGTGTGGTTTTTCTGATGTCATGCTCTGTCGAAAATCTGACAAGGACGTCACAGGAAAAACTCCCAAGATTGTTTGACAAATTATTGACATGGCTAATAAAAAAAAAAAGAATGTGGTCACAACACAGGAGCGCGTGAAGAGCCGTGTAACAGTAGCACTTTATTATAGCATGGTCTCTGGCCTCATGAACACTGCATAATATCGGAGGGAAGAGAGCTGCAAATCTCTCAGTACATTTACACCGCGTTATACCATCATGCTAACACAAGGGGGCTGTATTTCAGAAAGTACTTTTTTGGGGAACATGTTGCAAAAATTGTGACAAAGCTTGATTAGGCTTCTTAGTAAGATGATCAATTCTCTTTTTTCTGTTAAACAAACAACACCATCAAATCATGTTAATTTGCCCTCAGTTAGAGCACCCCCCTGTCCCCCTGTCCCCCACACAGCTCCTGTGGTTTAGTGAGAACTGCTGTCTTATCACAGAGGACGCACACACACACACACACACACACACACAGAGCCAGTGGTTTCAGAGAAAGAAGCACACACACACACACACAAACCTCATCATACCTTATCACCAGCCGGACCTGCACACAGGTAATATCATCACTGCTCTCCTCGCTCACTCTCTCACTCACGTACTGAGACCAGAGCACCGCTGCTCAGCCTGCCTCCCACAACAAGACAAGAAAGGGAACCAGTGGGAGCTTTCAGTCTGGCTGCCAGTGTCTTCATCGCTGTCAGAGCTCTGCCTCAACACTCAAGTGCAGCAGGTAAGATTTGTTTTCAGTACTGCTCTGTAGAAACTACCTCTCTGTGCTGTGCCTTTATTAACAACCTGTGCAATTAACTGCTGTGGGGAGGGGGGAGAGATAAACAAAACTAAAAACCAAAAACATTATTTGGTCATTTTTCAATGTCAAATAGCAGAGTAATAAAAACATTAGCCTGCGATACAAAACTGCTGCCAGTTGATGCTCTGAAAAGTTGCAGGAGTTATTCCCCAGTGAGATAACAAGATGCCATATTGAGGTCTACACAGCAGGGACCTGGCCAGATACTGCTTTGACTGATGGTGGTTGAGCTGCTGAATTATCTGACTTTTTGCCATTCGGCTCTTTTTCAGCTGTTGTTTTTGTAACTATATATATATATCTTTCCTCCCCTTCTGCTTCTTTCACTCTTTGCTTGAGTTGTTCTTCAATCATTTCTTTAGAATTTGAAATCCCACCTTTCAAAATATTGCTTTCCCCCTCCCCTCTTCCTCTCTGTCTCCGTCTCTTTGTCCGTCGCCTGGTTTTCCCAACGCTCCCTCTCTCCCTCTCCTCTTGTCTGTGGGGTTCAGGAGCTGGGTTTGTTTGCATCAGTTGATGGTTTTGGTCCAGAGAGAATGGAACAGTTCAGTGAGCCAGTGGGAGGCCAGCGTTAATTTTGTACACACACCGTCTTTCCACCAACCCTTCCGTTCCTCTTGAGATGGGTTCTAATAACCTCTCTCTATTAATATTAAACTCGTACCCAACCAGCCAACAGGTGCAGACAGACACAGACTTCCTCAAACTAAAGCTGATTGCCCTTTAAAGAAGAAATAAATAATTAATTACTTCATCATTTTGAAACGATTTCATTTCAGCAAAATACAATTCAGCACAAAGACTTTTACAATGCTTTCAATTGTGTTTATTATTATTATTATTATTATTATTATTATTATTATTATTATTATTATTATTGTTATTATTATTATTATTTTGTTGATTAGAGCAGTTGTTTTTGTAAAAGGTGTGGTTGTTTTCACAGTGCTTTGTAAAATGGAAATTTGCTTCTATGAATAAGAATTTGAAAATGTATTTCCAGCAGGGGCTGTTAGCAGAGAGTGCAATGTGATGTTTTAATATCTAAAAGCTTTTCTTTATGGAGAGATCAGGCCGCTGCTGCTGACAGAGTTACATTTATATATATATATATATATATATATATATATATATATATATATATATATATATATATATATATATATATATTTTAGTTAATTATAAAACAATTATGAGAAGAATGAAATGACTCCCTGTTTGCGCATGGATGTAAATATTGGTACAGCCTTTTGTATGAAATATTGTGAGGTTTCAGTGCAACTTGCACGTTCTGTTGCTTGTGGGTTGTTTGTGAGAGCGTGAAAGTATTTTTGCAGCAGAGTAGCTCAAATTCTTCAGTTCCTGTTCCACAGCGGAAAATAAAAGAACTTATTGCAATGTCCATTATGCAATTCAAATGTATTGCTGATAATACAGGACATAAGATCATTTTAGAGACCCACAAAGATATCAAAATATTTCAAATGTATGTTCTGAGATCAGTTCTTTAGAGATACTGCGGCACAACTAATAGGCCTATTAAACAAATATTTACTGTATTATTGAAACCCATCATCTCGAGTTATGTGGTATTTTTTAAGTGCTGTTAATTGAAGGATAAGTTTAATGTGCAACAGCATCGCACTCCTCGAGCAGCAGTGTGCATGAGACCTGTGAGGCAGAAACTGTGAACTCCTATCACAAGAACACAATGGCAGCAACTTCTAACACATTTTTCTTGGTTTCAAAACAAGTGTGAATTTCATTCCAGCACCTGCTCACACAGCACATCTTTGAAATCAAATTTAAAAACATGGATTTGTTTGCGTCGGCTTATTCTTGGAGCTGGATTGATTGGCCAATGTCCTTTTTTTCTTTTTTCTTTTATTGAGTTTTTATTGTAAAATGCTCTGCAGGACGAGTGCTAGATAAAAGCAAATCCTATTGCATTGAATTGCATTGTATTGCATTGTGTTGCATTGTGTTCTTACCAGAGCAAGTAATCCACAGCTTCCTGAGGTTGTGATGCACTGACGCTCGTTATTATATCACATGCATACTGAGTTTCTCATAGACATGGAGAGCAGACAAAGACCCCCAAATCTGCTGCTTTTAAAGGGTGGCTTCAGTCCCCGGGGGTCCCTCTTTCCAGCCTGGATCCCACAGCAGGTATATCCTGGTTACAGCTTGGGAAAATGTTTTCTGCTAAAGAACTTGTTAAGGGTTAAAGTACCAATGCATTTTATAGTGTGATATACTGTTCAGTAGTATTTCATTTTTTTAAAGCAATGTTAAGTTTAATATAAATGATTGCATCCAGTATATAAATAGATTTCATGGTGCACGACTATATTTGGGGTAATATTTTGATTTACAGTCAGCCAGTCATTGGGCCTGTTACTTGTTATTTTTGCTTGGCCTTCAGCTGATTTGAGGCTTTTGATTGTGCTGGAATAATTTGATTGCTATACATTGCATGTTAATCTTAACAGCAGTGGCTTCCTTATTTATTTAAAACAAAAACATGAATTCCACATTTCTGAAACGGCAATGTTGAAACTTAACATCCCTGACACTCTCCCCACCCGGCTAACTCTGTATTATTAAAAACATATTCTCCCCTTTATTAAAAGCGTCTTGCTATAAATATAACGGTGTTTAGTAACAGGTGCAAAAGACTGAGTTACTCAGCTGTGGAATTCTTTGAGCTACAGTATTAATGAAACCTGAACTACGTTCTTTAAAAGCGTCCAGATTAACTGAGGCTTAACGACACTGTAAAAAGCGATTATACTGTATCTCCACTGGATGAAAGTATGTTCAGAATTCATTTTATTATTTATTTATTAGCAGATGCCCTTATCCAGGGAGACTTACAGTTGTTATTAAATATTACGATACAAAGTATCACATTACAAAATAGCACATTACAGAATATCACAAAATATCACATTACAAAGTAACACATTACAAAATAGCACATTACAGAATATCACAGAATATAACATTACAAAATATAACATTACAAAATATCACAAAATATCACATTACAGAATATCACATTACAAAATAGCACATTACAGAATATCACAGAATATAACATTACAAAATATAACATTACAAAATATCACAAAATATCACATTACAGAATATCACATTACAAATGATCACATTACAGAATATCACAGAATATCACATTACAGATAAGATCCATTATAAAGTACAGTAAAATCAGTAGAATATAAGGCATGGTAATAAAACCACGCACCAATGCATTATTTTATATTTCTAAATTAACTGGAAAAACATTTCAAATAGATTGATGTATTTATTTACTAATTAAATAATAATCTAAATAGCCACAGTGATAGGCCTAAATGAACACATTTAAATGTGATAATACATTAACATAATATACATTTTTTATTAGTATTTCAAGCAAAATCTTACCACAGCAATGGGAAATAACAGTAGGGGCTACACCTGCATTTACCATAAAAAAGCAGCTAATTAAAAAAAAAATACTTTGTGGGTTAAGAAAATGCAGCCATTCTCGTTCATTTTCTCTTTGTAACGCCTGCCTGCGATTTCTTGAAGTTATATACCACACTGTATTTAAATAAGTATTTATTATTTAGGATGTATGGTGAAATGTAGGCCTACAGGCAATAAAAACGCATTTAATAATAATAATAATAATAATAATAATAATAATAATAATAATAATAATAATAATAATAATAATAACAACAACAACATTTTTTTCTGCAAGGTCGTGTTTAGGGGTTGTGTGAGGAGCAGGCGTCTGCTGGTATTTTACGCATTTCTCTAGTGATATAATATTTGTGAAGACACACACAGTAGAAAAACAGCTTCCCTTGTTTATTAACACAATGCCATGTACCAGCCTCGCTGATACTGAAGCCACAGGGAAGACAAATATAAAGCAGCACTTTAATTACAGGCAAAATCTGAAACGTGGTGAAGACATGAACATGGGAACGCGGAGCCCTGTTCATTTTTAAAAAGGTCGCTGTACCGTTATTATATAACAGCTCTCAGCGGGGAAGCACCGACAGACCATCCTGTGTGCACACAGCAGCTCTGAAAGATACTGAAGACAGAGCACCGCTGACGAGATACAACGTATTTCCAAAAGAAATGTCCTACATTAAAACACAGCTTTGCAGTTGCCATTATAAATATGATGATATTTTTTTATGTAGTACTGCAATAACAACATGTAGATGCTTTAATAAATACTAATACGACTACAAGTACGACTACTACGACTACTAATAATAATAACGCCATTTTACACGGTACTGCACTGGTCGTGTAGTTTGTCCTCCCCGCTGTGCTGAGAGGAGTTTTGCCGACGCGGAAAATGTCTTGTTTTAGATCGACGTGCTGTTGCTTCCCACACGGCGTTTCAGACACTTCTCGTCGGCGGGGTTGAGCGCAGGGGGGCTTCACTCTCACGACGCTCTGATGGTCCTTCAGCCGTACAATTAGAATCATTAAACATCACATTGATTACACCTCTGCTCTCTCTAGTGTCTAATGTGGAATCAAATGTGAACTGGGAGGGAAATATATTTAAAATACATGAAATATATATATATATATATATATATATATATATATATATATATATATATATATATATATATATATATATATATATATATATATATATATCATTGTGAACACTTAGTCGACATGCTGTTGTTCTGCCAGCTCTATGTATTATATAATTGTTATTAGTTCAGCTAACTGTACCTCACAATGTATTTTTGGACCCTTCATTATATATTTGTGTTTGTGGAGACCGCTGTGTTTCGCGAGGTCAGCAGAATTGTGAAGTGCGCTTGATCGCTGCCAGACACTGCAACATTATGTGTGACATGCTAGACAAATG
>CM060272.1:425927-438427 GCA_030684275.1 Acipenser oxyrinchus oxyrinchus | reverse complement strand
ATATGAATACAGGGGAGACAGTGCTGATGATATGAATACAGGGGAGACAGTGCTGATGATATGAATACAGGGGAGACAGTGCTGATGATATGAATACAGGGGAGACAGTGCTGATGATATAGATACAGGTTAAATGGTCACTTATGAATTCAATAAGAATCACAGAATGGAGTTGGCAGCAACGTTCTCAAAGTAACATGCGTTATTTACAGTTTAATTTTTACACTTGTGTTTTGTGAATTTGAACCTTATGCGTTAGTTCATCTGTAATAATTATCAATGTGTTATTATTGGAATTTAACAAAGAAGTGTTCATTCTTAAAGAAAATACTTCCAATGACCTGCAGCACCACACGAGAAGGTACCGTCACTTTTGAAATGAGAGAGAACTGCGTGTGGCAGAGAAGCTCCTCCTTTAACCAGAGACAAGCCTAGCAAGGCTGCTGCTGCTGCTGCTGCTGCTCCTGCTGCACAATCACACTCTTCCTCTCACATGTGTGAAGAGGAGAATACTCTGGATGCTCTGCAATGACGTTGGTGACAGAGAGAGTGAGGAGTGAAATGAATCAACTGGGGGAGGACTGAGGAGTCACAGGCTGGCTCTGTGTGTGTGTGTTTCACACAATCAATGAGCTCCACAAACAACAGGGTTATGTTCTGTGTTCTTTCTAGCAAGCCCCAATTGAACTGAATCTGAGCAGCTGCAGTATTTTGCTTGCATCGAGTTCCTGCTATTAAATGGGAGATTCAGCACGTGATGGAAGTTGCTGTCTGACCCCGATGATGATTACTGCCCTTTGAGTCTGACGCTGAGCAGACTGACACAGTCAGTGCGATTAGTAACATCATGCATGACATATGCTATTCTCCTGCTCGAGCTTCATCGTCTGCTGTCTGTTTCTCGCTGTCCATTGTGGTCCGGGGAGCAGAAATGACCGTGTTGTGTCTGTAAAATCGAACGAGACGCAGGGATCGAGGGGGCTGGCAGCTCTGCACTTCCAATCGTCGTTAGCATCGTTTTATTTTCAGAAAGGAAGCATTTTAATAAATCAGACATTTCATTCAGTGGCTCATAGATATTGAATTTTTTTTTCTTCTCTTTTTTGTTTTACAGTTGTAGTTGGTGTTTTGTTCTCCCCAGGATGGTGATTTGGTGTAAATAGCTTTGAGAACGTGGCCTATACTGTACAGAAACAAACCGGGCAGGGGGCCGGCATTAAGCTGCAGCTGTGTGCAGGTCTGTGTCCCAGAAGGTTCTAACGAAGTGACCACATCCTGTAATGCAATCCTGCTCTTGCTGTACGGATTTACTGTAACTGTTTTCTGTGTGATCTACTGACTGAACTGCTTTTAAAAGAAGCTGGCGTTTGCTCTTGCAACCAGCCCCTGTGGAAAGTGAGTCGCAGTAACTGATTTTTTCCACTTGCTGTTTTGCCCTCTGTGTTGTGCCTCACTGGCTTGGCAAGTTTTCCCACTGTGGGCAGAGAACTGCTTCAGGCCCTGATTAAGCAGTGACACACTATACTGTACATACTATACTGCATTGGATGCCCAGAGTTATCTATACTATAGACTTTTCATATTCCCAGTACAGCACTAGGTATGCTGGACTAGACTGTATTGAATTAGCTGGCTCTCAGATCCCCAGCACAGCACTGAGTTCTCTACACTAGACTGTATTGAATTAGCTGGCTCTCAGATCCCCAGTACAGCACTGAGTTCTCTACACTAGACTGTATTGAATTAGCTGTCTCTCAGATCCCCAGTACAGCACTGAGTTCTCTACACTAGACTGTATTGAATTAGCTGCTCTCAGATCCTCAGCACAGCACTGAGTTCTCTATACTAGACTGTATTGAATTAGCTGGCTCTCAGATCCCCAGTACAGCACTGAGTTCTCTACACTAGACTGTATTGAATTAGCTGCTCTCAGATCCACAGCACTGAGTTCTCTACACTAGACTGTATTGAATTAGCTGGCTCTCAGATCCCCAGTACAGCACTGAGTTCTCTATACTAGACTGTATTGAATTAGCTGGCTCTCAGATCCCCAGCACAGCACTGAGTTCTCTACACTAGACTGTATTGAATTAGCTGGCTCTCAGATCCCCAGTACAGCACTGAGTTCTCTACACTAGACTGTATTGAATTAGCTGGCTCTCAGATCCCCAGTACAGCACTGAGTTCTCTTTTCTAGACTATATTGAATTAGCTGGCTCTTAGTTCCCCAGCACAGCACTGAGTTCTCTATACTAGACTGTATTGAATTAGCTGGCTCTCAGATCCACAGCACAGCACTGAGTTCTCTACACTAGACTGTATTGAATTAGCTGGCTCTCAGATCCCCAGTACAGCACTGAGTTCTCTATACTAGACTGTATTGAATTAGCTGGCTCTCAGATCCCCAGTACAGCACTGAGTTCTCTATACTAGACTGTATTGAATTAGCTGGCTCTCAGATCCACAGCACAGCACTGAGTTCTCTACACTAGACTGTATTGAATTAGCTGGCTCCCAGATCCCCAGTACAGCACTGAGTTCTCTATACTAGACTGTATTGAATTAGCTGGCTCTCAGATCCCCAGTACAGCACTGAGTTCTCTATACTAGACTGTATTGAATTAGCTGGCTCTCAGATCCCCAGTACAGCACTGAGTTCTCTACACTAGACTGTATTGAATTAGCTGGCTCTCAGATCCCCAGTACAGCACTGAGTTCTCTATACTAGACTGTATTGAATTAGCTGGCTCTCAGATCCCCAGCACAGCACTGAGTTCTCTATACTAGACTGTATTGAATTAGCTGGCTCTCAGATCCCCAGTACAGCACTGAGTTCTCTACACTAGACTGTATTGAATTAGCTGGCTCTCAGATCCCCAGTACAGCACTGAGTTCTCTATACTAGACTGTATTGAATTAGCTGGCTCTCAGATCCCCAGCACAGCACTGAGTTCTCTATACTAGACTGTATTGAATTAGCTGGCTCTCAGATCCCCAGTACAGCACTGAGTTCTCTACACTAGACTGTATTGAATTAGCTGGCTCTCAGATCCCCAGTACAGCACTGAGTTCTCTATACTAGACTGTATTGAATTAGCTGGCTCTCAGATCCCCAGTACAGCACTGAGTTCTCTATACTAGACTGTATTGAATTAGCTGGCTCTCAGATCCCCAGTACAGCACTGAGTTCTCTATACTAGACTGTATTGAATTAGCTGGCTCTCAGATCCCCAGCACAGCACTGAGTTCTCTACACTAGACTGTATTGAATTAGATGCTCTCAGATCCTCAGTACAGCACTGAGTTCTCTATAATAGACTGTATTGAATTAGCTGGCTCTCAGATCCCCATTACAGCACTGAGTTCTCTATACTAGACTGTATTGAATTAGCTGGCTCTCAGATCCCCAGTACAGCACTGAGTTCTCTATACTAGACTGTATTGAATTTTCCTGCTCCCAGATGCTCAGTGCTGAATTATACTGTACTTTACATTAGTTATAAGCTGAAAAAAATGCTTTATTAAACCAAATCAATATTTTAAGGACAGTGTTTTGTACTGCAAGATCTATAATGGTAGTGTGAGAAATGATCTCACTAACACCAGAAGTACATTCAGGTTTGCTGGACTGCTACTCGCCTCTTTGTGTGACTAACAGTGAAATCAGTGAATCACAGAGTTCAAAGGCTTAGTTTTTGGTCTGCTTTTACGTGGAGCTGTTTCTTGTTCTTAGAAGCAGGCGAGTGAGGTGTGAGCGCTGCCCAGCGATGACAGACGGGGGAGCTGAGCGATGGGTAGAGAGAGCTTTCACTGCTCCAGTCTCCCTGCGCTTGTCTAGACGCAGAGGAGGGCTGTTTCATCAGAACCTCTCAAAGCACTTGTGGGGATTTCTAAGAGCTTTGTGCAGAACCTGCCGCTGTGTTTCACTCTACATTAACATACATTGCACTGGGATTTCTGAACATGCTGTCCTTACCAGACTGTTTGTCGTCTGCCTTATAATGTGAATGAAAGCGCTGGTGGAATGGCATTATGGGGAAAATGGAAGCCAGAAGCATGTTGCCTTATAACTGGTCAGAGGGCCGTCTTATAAAGGGGGTGCACTGCATGGCAGCGCAGGGCCATGAGGGTGCTGGAGAGCTGAGAACAGAGCATCAGTCGCTGACTAGCCGAGAAGCAGAGAAGTCAGATGAATCTGAAATACAGATTCATGTAAGCGTTTGTTTTTATATTACATTATTTTTGACATTATTAGTGTGAACAAAACCTCTCAGAGCGAACATCTGTATCCCTGGATGGTAATAAGTGAGAAAGCATTGAGAATGCACAGAGGCTTTGGCTCATTACACACAGGGGTTTGTGAGCATAGATAACAGGTGCAGACTCAAGTCATGCAGTGAATGCCACATTAAACACGCAGAGCGCTTTGCTGGGGTGTCGCAGTAACCCTGTGTGCGATGAGGTGACACACCGGTGCACAGCACCTCACAGACGCACGCTGTGCACCCAGCTGTTCATCTGTAACAGTCAGTGCAGTCACACCACGGCTCCGGGCCTCAACCTGGAAACTTTACAAACAAGCAGCTATTTAAATAAAGTCTGCTTTACAGAGTCATGTGAGCGCTTGTCTTATATTAGAGGCATTTGGTTGGCCTTCTATTTGTTAATTTCAGAACTGCGTTTTCTTTTTTAAACTACAGAAGGGGTGCCCTGTAATAACGTGAGCATCCGCAGTTTCATTTTCTTTACATAACCTGTTCCTGCTTCACGTTATTTTTTGGCATGTTTTGTGTTAATATGAAGAAAGAGTGGGCTAATACGAAATCAAGTTTTGAATAGAACTGCTGAGATACAACACCTATATTGGTGAAGTGAATCAGTGTCATGAAAGGTTTTTTTTTATTATACATTAGTATATTATTAAGGCCATTATTATATGTTATAGCTGCTTATCTTCTGGGATGTGAGCGGCACAGAGGCTGAAGATTGATATCGTGTCTTTAAGGACACCAGCGAACGCCATTCAGACACTGGATCATTTCTACAGAGTGGATGAGCTGTGGTGGGAGTTCCCCCTTGGAAAGTTACCATTATGAGCAGGGTAAACACAGTGAGCCTTCGCATTGTTGCGTCAGAATGCCGCTTCAGAAACAGCTAAACGAGGCGTGTTTGTGCCGAAAGAACAAAAACACTTTTCTGTTGTTTTTTTTCTTTGATTGATTTTTAAAATTGGTTTTATCGAAAAGTGTTTGAATTCTGAATAGTTTGGTACGTAGATTAGTGAGTCTGAATTTGGGAGAACATTCTATGAGTTAAAAAAAATCGTTATTCTGCCAATATATTCTTAATAAATGTGTATTTTCTTCTCTTCTCAGATCTAGTGTAGCTCTGCGCAGCTGTGTGTGGGGCTGTGTGAGCAGCTCAGGTAGAAAGGAAAGACAGGCTTGAGATTTCTGCTTCAGAAGAACTTAAAGGGGAACTCTAGGCCGACGACACAAGCCTGGTGAAATCAGGATCTGCCCAGTGAGACTGCAACCCAAAACGGCAAGTAGACAGACATCTCCGCCTGTGCCTTCATCAGTGTACCGGCAAACTCGAAGAGCAAGAAACCTCCCTGGAGCACCGTGTGCACCTGGCAGAGCACTGTGAGCTGAAACCAGACACAGGCACGTCTCCTCTCCACAACAGCAAGACCAAGAACCAGGACAAAGCTGCCACCGACTTCCACCAAGTTAAAACTCGACTCTCATTTGCACACCTCCTTTCTGTTTCTCAGTTTTCCTTTCAGTCTCTCTCTCTCTGGGTCTGTGCTGTCCCTCCCGCTCTGCCTCCTCTCCTCTCCCGATGGAGACTCTGTTTGTTCTGCCGGTGCGGGACAGCGGGGGCAGCAGCATGGGCAGTACGAGCCCTGTGGGGGAGGGTGTGTTTGAGGTGCAGCCCCCCTCGGGGTCCCGCAGGAAGCGTGAGTTCATGCCGGACGAGAAGAAGGACGCCACCTACTGGGAGAAGCGGCGCAAGAACAACGAGGCGGCCAAGCGCTCGCGGGAGAAGCGGCGGGTCCACGACTACGTGATGGAGGGCCGGCTGGCGGGGCTGAGCGAGGAGAACCTGCGCCTGCGAGCCGAGCTGCTGGCACTCAAGCTGCGCTTCGGGATCCTCAGCCCAGCCGACTACGCCGAGCACGCACGCACCCTGCTGGCAACGAGGCCCAGCCCAGCCGGGGACAGGACAACACCCCCTGCCTGCCACGAGCGCTACTGCACCAAGCCTCTCGCATCTCGAGGCCAGGACTCCCCTGCCCGTCCCAAGTACCTACTCCCCTCGCACACCCACCACCCGACCGCTCCCCCCTGCCTGTCCTGCCCCCGGGCTGGCTCAGCCTTCACCCCAGCTCGGGGGGCCCTGGAGAGGTACCCCTTCTTCCACTATCCCCCTCACTGCGAGCCCCTGAGACTGGCCTCCCCACTCCCCTGCCTCCCCACACCCCTGCCTCAAGGGAAGGCCTCTGATGAGGAGTGGGAGGAGGAGCAGCAGGTTCCGACTCCCTCCTCTCTGCCTGCTCTCAGGGGCTGTGCTTCCGAACCTGACCCCATGGCTGCCCTGCCTCACAAGCTGAGGCTCAAGGCCCGGCGGGGGAAGGCTGACTCGGACAGAGAGGCAGGGAGAAGGGACCCCCGGAGGCACAGAGAGGAACTGCGTCTCCTACTGACGTCACCAGAGCTCGTGGACTGATAGACTGCACTGTGGTACTGACTGCTGAGCAAAAGCACTGCACTGCCATTAATGCTGTATGTATGTGCCTTCTTATATTTCATGTGTGCCAGCACACTGTGAAAGACGATTGACAACCAAAGTAGCAACAAGATCCACTCATTGCCAGGATTCACAGAACCGTTGCAGAACTCTGAGCCTCTTTTTTTGTTGGTTGTTTTACAGAATGTTTGTTTCCCTAAACCTTCTTTCTTAATTTTTTGTTAGCATTGCTAAAGATTGTATGTTTTCTATATAAATCTATTTGCCAAACCAATGTTTCTATAGCTGTGTGTTGTCTCAGGGCTTTTTACAAAACCACACAGCGTACACAAAGCTGTGCTCCCTGCCGATTCCCCATGTGGAGGCTCAGGTACTTTATTCAACGCGGAACAACAAACGTGTTCATCTGAATCAGTTGAGTCATGTCATAATTAAACGAAAGCTATATGTTATCTCTGAATCAGTAAGAAAGACTAATATTGCCCTTTCGCAGTGTCTAGATGTTACCCTCCCAATGTATTTGTGTTTTATTAGCGTATTATTTCCACTTTAGATTCCTTTATGTATCTGGAACTGCTGTGTCTCCAACGAGTTGAATGATTCCAAGCAAGCAGCTGAGCAGAGCTGCAGCCCCAGCCGAGGATCTGAGCCTGAAACACTGCCTTGTAAAACGAGCACCTTGCGGTGGAGAAGTCTAATCAGAGTGACGTAGACTGAACTGATTTATTACTTCACTACCAGCAGTGCCAACTCTGCACAGGACCAGATTCTTAGTAAACTTCCACCCCTGGGAGACAATTCAATATCCAGGTTTCTCTTTCTCTCTGTCTCTTGCTCACTGAGCAGTGGTCAGGCGGGTGGGGGTGGTGGGAGGGTGGGGCGGATGGTGTTGAATATAGCACATCAAGACCCCCGCCTGCCCCCTACACAGACACACACAGGGCTGCTCAGGGAGATAGAAGCCTGCATTGCTGGTAAATATTTGTCAAGCCACAACGTGAAACCACATAAACACACACACACACGGTTCAGGCTTAGCTTCCTGTGGTGAGGAGTGATGGTACAATTAGCAACTAGAATTCTCACTAAAGTGAGTCACATCTCACACCCAGCAGGGGCATCATTCAGAAAGGACACATCACACACCTCGGTTTCTACATTTCTTTATCTTTATTATTATTATTATTATTATTATTATTATTATTATTATTATTATTATTATTATTATAGTTTGTTTATTTATTTGTCTTTTTTGGACCTTGTATGTTTTAGAGCTCATGCAGAAACACTTGATACAGTTGAGCTAAACTTTTCATTGTTTAAATCGTTAAAAGAAATGGCTTTTGTGTGAGTGTGTGTGTGTCTGTGTGTGTATGTGTATGCGTGTGTGTGCGTGCGTGTGACCCCACTGCGCTCCCCCGTCATTCAGAACAGACCCCACTGCGCTCCCCTGTCATTCAGAACAGACCCCACTGCGCTCCCGTCATTCAGAACAGACCCCACTGCGCTCCCGTCATTCAGAACAGACCCCACTGCGCTCTCCTGTCATTCAGAACAGACCCCACTGCGCTCCCGTCATTCAGAACAGACCCCACTGCGCTCCCGTCATTCAGAACAGACCCCACTGTGCTCCCCCGTCATTCAGAACAGACCCCACTGCGCTCTCCTGTCATTCAGAACAGACCCCACTGCGCTCCCCGTCATTCAGAACAGACCCCACTGCGCTCCCGTCATTCAGAACAGACCCCACTGCGCTCTCCTGTCATTCAGAACAGACCCCACTGCGCTCCCGTCATTCAGAACAGACCCCACTGCGCTCTCCTGTCATTCAGAACAGACCCCACTGCGCTCCCGTCATTCAGAACAGACCCCACTGCGCTCCCGTCATTCAGAACAGACCCCACTGCGCTCTCCTGTCATTCAGAACAGACCCCACTGCGCTCTCCTGTCATTCAGAACAGACCCCACTGCGCTCCCCTGTCATTCAGAACAGACCCCACTGCGCTCCCGTCATTCAGAACAGACCCCACTGCGCTCTCCTGTCATTCAGAACAGACCCCACTGCGCTCCCGTCATTCAGAACAGACCCCACTGCGCTCTCCTGTCATTCAGAACAGACCCCACTGCGCTCCCCCGTCATTCAGAACAGACCCCACTGCGCTCTCCTGTCATTCAGAACAGACCCCACTGCGCTCTCCTGTCATTCAGAACAGACCCCACTGCGCTCCCGTCATTCAGAACAGACCCCACTGCGCCTCCTGTCATTCAGAACAGACCCCACTGCGCTCCTGTCATTCAGAACAGACCCCACTGCGCTCCCGTCATTCAGAACAGACCCCACTGCGCTCCCCTGTCATTCAGAACAGACCCCACTGCGCTCCCGTCATTCAGAACAGACCCCACTGCGCTCCCTGTCATTCAGAACAGACCCCACTGCGCTCCCGTCATTCAGAACAGACCCCACTGCGCTCCCCTGTCATTCAGAACAGACCCCACTGCGCTCCCTGTCATTCAGAACAGACCCCACTGCGCCTCCTGTCATTCAGAACAGACCCCACCGCGCTCCTGTCATTCAGAACAGACCCCACTGCGCTCCCGTCATTCAGAACAGACCCCACTGCGCTCCTGTCATTCAGAACAGACCCCACTGCGCTCCCTGTCATTCAGAACAGACCCCACTGCGCTCCTGTCATTCAGAACAGACCCCACTGCGCTCCCTGTCATTCAGAACAGACCCCACTGCGCTCTCCTGTCATTCAGAACAGACCCCACTGCGCTCCCTGTCATTCAGAACAGACCCCACTGCGCTCTCCTGTCATTCAGAACAGACCCCACTGCGCTCCCGTCATTCAGAACAGACCCCACTGCGCTCCCGTCATTCAGAACAGACCCCACTGCGCTCTCCTGTCATTCAGAACAGACCCCACTGCGCTCCCGTCATTCAGAACAGACCCCACTGCGCTCCCCTGTCATTCAGAACAGACCCCACTGCGCTCTCCTGTCATTCAGAACAGACCCCACTGCGCTCCTGTCATTCAGAACAGACCCCACTGCGCTCTCCTGTCATTCAGAACAGACCCCACTGCGCTCCCGTCATTCAGAACAGACCCCACTGCACTCCCCTGTCATTCAGAACAGACCCCACTGCGCTCTCCTGTCATTCAGAACAGACCCCACTGCGCTCCCGTCATTCAGAACAGACCCCACTGCGCTCCCCTGTCATTCAGAACAGACCCCACTGCGCTCCCGTCATTCAGTCCTCGCTGGCCTCTCTCGTAAGCCACTCTGTGCCGAATCGTGTGAGGGCGCACTGGCGACACAGTGGAGACCCCACACTCACTCCACTTGTGTGCTGCTCCAGATACGAACCCCTGAGCTCCACAAAAGATGGAGGATGGATCTGCAAGGGTAATAGTTTGTGACATTTCCTTTTTTTTATTTTCTTCAATCTAAGAGGAGGCTGTGTGGTCCAGTGGTTAAAGAAAAGGGGCTTGTAACCAGGAGGTCCCTGGTTCAAATCCCAGCTCACTCACTGACGCACTCTGTGTGACCCTGAGCAAGTCATTGACCTCCTTGTGCTCTGTCTTTCGGGTGAGATGTTGTTGTGAGTGACTCTGCAGCGGATGCATAGCTCACACACCCTAGTCTTTGCCTTGGATAAAGGCGTCTGATAACTAAACAAACACTGCTGTAAACGCTTCCCTCTGTGTTGTTCTGCTCTGCTAACCCGCCCCTCTTATTCAGATGGGAAAACTGCAAGAAACAATCAAGTGTGACGTGACTGTGGATTTGTTTTAGAATTCTTTATTTAGATTTTAATAATCAAAACTAATGTAGTTAAAACCATGAATGAGAAATGCATTAAAGCTATCAAATCAAAAACACCTGCTTATTAAGTTTTTTTTTTTTTTGAATTGTCTGCAGGTAAATGTTTACTGCTGGGTTAGAGTCTCAAAGATCTCTTAATCGTTATCACTTCGTTTTCTTTCAGAAATGAAAAACTCACCTCACTTAAACATTGCAACTGTGGGAATCTGAGAATTGCAGTTTTTTTTTTCAGCAAAACAAGAAAAAGGGTTGCAAAGTGCGCACTGGAACAGAGTCTTGGTAATTCGTCCTGTGTGTGGGAGGGTGCGATATCTTCATGTTTCTTACACTGAAAATGTTTCATATCACAACCTCTGTGACGTCCCTCTCTGCTGGTAATTCATCAACAGTTGCTTTGAAGCCTTCGCAAAGCCTTATAATGTCATCGCTGGCCTCAGCCTCGGTGTGCTGCTAATTATAACCCGCCCGGGACGACTCGTAAAAAACAAGCAGCGAACAAAAAAAAAAAAAACCTAAGAATTTCTTCTCGGGAGCGTGAAGCTGTAAGGATGTAATGAAATCGTTACAGGACTCTCTCTCGCATTAGCAGACGCGCTGAAAGGACACGCCGTCCCCGCTGATGAACGAGGAGACGCCGGGTGCTGCTCTACAGGGAGCCGCACTTTCAGCTCAGTAAACAGTATAGTGTTTGTGTCACATCAGAAAGAGACACCGCTGTCGGGTTGATCATAGGCACACAGGCTTTTTTTTTCTATTGAAAGTAAATCAGAAAAAACAAACACACATACGGCCGTTAACGTGGGGACATTTGTAAGGGCTCTGAGCTCATCTTTGTTGTTTATAAATGAACGTTTTGAACTCAGGAGTAAACAGCTGTCTGCGAGTCCTGCACGGGGGGGGGGGGTCCTTTTTAACACAAATGCAAGTACATTGCAATGAAAGACCTACAGAAAGGAGTTTGGATAACCCGGCCCTGCACCCCCAGGGCTTGTTCTTTTTGAAAGTAGGTGAAAGAGGAATCTGATGCGAGGGACGGCACTCAGCTCTGTGACATCACCATGACGCAGCAGAGCCAGGCTGCCTGTGTCAGACATGGACGTGTGAGGCAAACAACAAATGTGCTTGAGATCTTACCACAGATCTCTCTGAGTAAGAGAGAGAATGGGGAGGGGGGTCATTTTCAGGAATTTCTTTCAGTTGTTGAAGCGCTAGCTTTGCTGAAAGTTTGACATTTTCACACAACTAAATAAAAATGAATGCAGGCTCGGGTTTATGGGAGTGGGCGGGGGTTCGTCAATGCGATGCCTAAGACATTTGATTGGCCTTTGTAATGCTGGCAGGTGCACTTCCCGATTACCCATAACCACACATGTGTGGATAGATAGACAGATAGATAGATAGATAGATAGATAGATAGATAGACAGACAGACAGATAGATAGATAGATAGGCACACTATGTTAAATATGTATAGAGTGGCTCAGGAGGGACGCTCTCTGGTGTTCCTTGTGAGACGACTGCAATCAAGGCAGACAGTTCCACCTGCGTTCAGTGGAAAGACATGTGAGCTGAGCCTTCACTCGTGAGGGGGGGACGGAGGGATGGAGAGAGGGAGGGAGAGGGGGAGGGAGATGGGGTAGAGAGAGAGGAGAGAGGAGAGGAGAGAGGATGGGAGAGAGAGGGAGGGAGGGAGGGATGGGGAGAGAGAGGGAGGGAGCGATGGGGAGAGAGAGAGAGGGAGGGAGAGGGAATGTTGGAAAGGCTTGTGAGCTGAGCCCACTCATGAGGGGAGGGAGGGATGGGGAGAGAGAGGGGGAGGGAGCGATGGGGAGAGAGAGAGGGAGGAGAGGGGAGGGAGCGATGGGGAGAGAGAGAGAGGAGGGAGAGGGGAGGGAGCGATGGGGTGAGAGAGAGAGAGGA
>CM060272.1:405927-420927 GCA_030684275.1 Acipenser oxyrinchus oxyrinchus | reverse complement strand
GCGTGAAATCCCCTGGGATCCCCAGCTCCAAACTGTTTAAACACGGTGAGAGTAGAGCAGAGAGAGTCTAGTGAAGGTGCTAGAATATAGCAAACCCAGTTCATTCTTGTAAACTTGTGTAAAAGTGCTGTGTGAAAATCTGCAGCGTCCCTGGAGTGCTGGTGTAGCCTCTGTGTTTCGCTGCATAGGGACATTTTCTACAGAAACACGAACATTAGGTGAAGGCAGAGTGATTGTGCAGGAGAGCTGGCCTACGCGTCCCACATGGCATTGAAACACAGGGCTTGGGCAGAACGTTGCTCTGCGCTCTCTGGGGTCCTGAAGCCTGGCCACTCCAAACCACTCACAGACGTCCTTCCTGCTGATTGAGAACGCAGTGCCGGGGCAGGGGGGCAGGGGCGAGAGTTCAAGCACAGTCAGAGTGAGGTGTTTCAAACAGGGTGTGTAATCTACAGGGTTAATCCCATGGTTATGGAGAGGGCAGTGAAGCTCACCCTGAACAGCACGCTCAGCAGGACCGAGCCCTGTCCCGCAGTCAGACCGGAGCTGTGCCCCTTTTCGAGCCTCACGCCCCCTCCAAACGCAGCCCTGCTTGCCAAACGGAAATTGACTAGTTATTTTTTAAAACCTGTTTTTATTCATTTTAAAGACAGTCCTGACAAACCAGTTCAGGCTGTTTCACCTTGAAGGTGTTTCTTGTGGTTGTCGGAGAAAAACACTTTGTGCCACACAATGTGCCATGGGGAAAACAAAATGAAAGCATTCCAAACACATGCAAGTACAGTAAAGCACGGAAAAGCAAAATGACTGCCATTGCACTGTGGGCAAGTTTAGCACGAAGAAAAGCACACAATGCGAAGCAGCTTCATGTACAGAAACGTTCTTTATTGACAGAGATCACAGGAATGATTTGTGTTGTGTGTGTGTGTGTGTGTGTGTGTGTGTCTGTGTGTGTGTGTGTGTGTGTGTGTGTGTGTGTGTGTGTGTCTCTCTTTGTGTGTGTGTGTGTGTGTGTGTGTCTCTGTGTGTGTGTGTGTGTGTGTCTGTCTGTGTGTCTATGTCTCTGTGGGTTTCTCTGTGTGTGTCTCTCTGTGTCTCTATGTCTCTGTGTGTGTCTCTCTCTGTGTCTCTGTGTGTGTCTCTCTCTGTGTCTCTGTGTCTCTGTGTCTCTGTGTGTGTCTCTCTCTGTGTCTCTATGTCTCTGTGTCTCTGTGTGTGTCTCTCTCTGTGTCTGTGTGTGTCTCTCTCTGTGTCTCTGTGTCTCTGTGTGTGTCTCTCTCTGTGTCTCTGTGTCTCTGTGTCTCTGTGTGTGTCTCTCTCTGTGTCTCTATGTCTCTGTGTGTGTCTCTCTCTGTGTCTCTGTGTCTCTCTCTGTGTCTCTCTCTGTGTCTCTGTGTCTCTGTGTGTGTCTCTCTCTGTGTCTCTGTGTCTCTGTGTGTGTCTCTCTCTGTGTCTCTATGTCTCTGTGTGTGTCTCTCTCTGTGTCTCTGTGTCTCTGTGTGTGTCTCTCTCTGTGTCTCTATGTCTCTGTGGGTTGCTCTAGTAGCAGCGCCGGTGGATGATGTAGGGCCCCACCTCCTGGTAGTCGGTCTTCTTGACCCAGAGGGACTGGAAGGCAGCGAGCGAGGCGAGGATGGAGCCCCCGACCCAGACGGCGTGCTTCCTCTTGGGGTCGGACAGGATGCGGGGCTGGTGCTCGGGGCCGAGGGCCAGCAGCTCCTTGTGAAAGCGCTCCTGGAATCCCGGGAACATGGTGGAGCCGCCGCTCAGCAGGATGGAGCCGTAGAGTCCGGCGCGGGACTCCGCTGACTTCACACGGGACAGGGAGTGGAGTGCCATGGCGGGGACGCCCTTGAGATGGGAGCCCAGCATGCCGGGCCTGAAGAGAGCCTCGGGGCACCTGAAGCGCTCTTGCCCCAGCGAGACGACAGAGCCGTCGGGCAGCTCGTAATCCACGCCGCACTCGTCAGCGCTCAGCTTGCACTCTCTGGGGAAGTCAGACGCCACGTAGCAGCACTTGTGCTTGATGTCCTCCACCACGTGCCGGCCCTTCTCGCAGGAGCTCCCGGAGGCCTGCAGCAGCCGGCTCAGGTGCTGGGTGAGGTCCTCGCCGGCCAGGTCCACCCTCTCGATGGCGTGGGGGAGGTTGTAGCCGTCGCTGACCGGCACGGTGCGAGTGGCCCCGGCCCCGCAGTCCACCACCAGACCCGAGGTGAGGCCGTAGGAGTAGACGGCCAGCACCGACTGGTACGCCACGTAAATGCCGGGGCAGTCGAAGGTCTCGAACAGCACCTCCGCTATCTTCTCGCGGTTGGTGGTGGGGCTGGTGGGGGGGTCGGTGAGCAGCACGCCGCGGTCCGAGGGCGACACCTTCAGCTCCCTGTAGAAGACGTGCCTCCACAGCTCCTCTGCCGCCTCCCAGTCCACCACGATCCCACGGCTCACCGGCTCCACCAGATCCAGGTCCGGCTGGGCGCGAGCCAGCTTGCCCACGAAGGCCTCCTTGCCCACCTCGCTGCTCTTCTGCTTCTTCTTCAAGGGGTAGCCCACCACAGATCCCACCCTGCTGCTGGGCTCCGCGTCTCCGGCCAGCCCTGCCTTGCAGCTCCAGGTGCCCATGTCCATGACGATGGCTCGGGTGCCTTTCTGGGGGACGCTGGCGGCTGCTTTCTGGGCCTCCCCCGGGCCGCTCCTGGGCTTGCTGGAGGAGGCTCTGGAGGGGCTGCAGGGTCTTGAGGAGGGGGGTTTCCTGGATGAGGTGGAAGAGGGCTGGCTCGGGGAGCTCCTGAAGAAGTCAGTGGGAGAGGAGGATTTGGGACTGGAGGATTTGGGACGCGGAAGCATGTTTGCGATTGCTCTCTACTGCAGCACAGCTAGAGCTGATATGGAGAGTGTGGCGCTTGGGGGCTTGCACAGCTGGGTTGGGGTGACACGGACGTCTGACATCACAGAGGGCATTGTGACATCATCGGAATCACAGCCCTGCTTGGCTTGTACTGTTTCATTTGTTTTAATATATAGCTGTATTCAAAATAATCACAGTTATCTGTTTATATCAATTACTTTCCATTATCTATCTATCTATCTATCTATCTATCTATCTATCTATCTATCTATCTATCTATCTATCTATCTATTTATCTATCTATCTATCTATTATTTATTTTTATTATTAGTTTTTGAATATCTGCCATTGCAGTATGTATATTTTCATTGACAGATTTTTCTATTTACTATTAAATACATATATTGTGGCAGGGAAAGAAAAGCCCTGCAGGTCATTAGAGGGGGCAGGGTGAAGCCCTGCATGTAAATACATGTGCTGTGCTGTTAAATGTGTTGATTGGGGGTTATTTAAAAGAATGGGTTGCTGGTGATTTGAATTATCATTTAAAATGACTTGTTTATGCTTATTTAGCACGGGTGAAGGTATTGTAAATACTGTATGGGGTTAATTGTGATTTCAGTGTGTAGTGTATGTGATTTCAGTGTGGAGTGTATGTGGATTTCATGTGATTTCAGTGTGTAGTGTATGTGGATTTCATGTGATTTCAGTGTGTAGTGTATGTGGATTTCATGTGATTTCAGTGTGTAGTGTATGTGGATTTCATGTGATTTCAGTGTGAGTGTATGTGGATTTCAGTGTGTAGTGTATGTGGATTTCATGTGATTTCAGTGTGTAGTGTATGTGGATTTCATGTGATTTCAGTGTGTAGTGTATGTGGATTTCATCTGATTTCAGTGTGTAGTGTATGTGGATTTGAATTCACAGTGTATGAGGTTCTGTGTAAGTTTCTGTTTTGGCATTACATACTTTGTTCTCACGGACAAAGGTGTAACAAAAGTTGGATTAAAGAAAACATTTTGCAGTTTCTGTTTGATGCGTCTGCAAACCCTAAAGGGAGGTCAGGCGCCGGTCAGCTGTTGTCTGTTCATGAAGCTCTGAAGTTCACTCCACACCAAGCTAAAGCAATGGTTAATGATACAAGGTGTGCAGACGTTGTCTGGTGCTGCTGCTGACAATGCCAGACGGTTTGATGCTGTTTTGTTCATATAGTTACTAGAGAAGAAAATGTGAAAGGGCACATCTTAAACGAAACTGGAATAACTAGGATTTACAGCAAGGGCTTATTAATGTGTCGGATTTGACATATTATATATGGTGTAGGAGTGTGTAATCACTGGTTTAAAAGGCATGTCGTATGCAGATAGGCTCAAAGAATTGAATCTTTTCAGTCTTGAACAAAGAAGACTATGCGGTGATCTGATCCAGGCATTCAAAATCCTAAAAGGTATACACAATGTCGACCCAGGGGACTTTTTCGACTTGAAAAAAGAAACAAGGACCAGGGGTCACAAATGAACATTAGATAAAGGGGCATTCAGAACAGAAAATAGTATGTAAAAAAAAGAATGTAATATCTTGTAACAATTCACGCTGGATAAGGGCATCTGCTAAGAAATAAATAATAATAATAATAATAATAATAATAATCAAAGTAACAACATGGCGCGGTTCCTCTGTGGCTCAAGGTTGAAAGTGGCTGGGCAGTGCCCTCTGGTGTGGCCCCAGCCCTGGCAGCATTGAGTGAGTCATGCCAGCATGGTTCCAGTCCTGTCTGTGCCGAGGTTCTGCTCACAGCTTCCTGTAGCTCACCTCATCTCGCTCCAGCGCCCCCTCCAGGTCCAGGACGAGTCCTCATGAACCGGACTGGAAGCGTCTCGCTGATCTTCAGGACGAGTCCTCGTGAACCGGACTGGAAGCATCTCGCTGATCTCCAGGACGAGTCCTCATGAACCGGACTGGAAGCGTCTCGCTGATCTCCAGGACGAGTCCTCGTGAACCGGACTGGAAGCGTCTCGCTGATCTCCAGGACGAGTCCTCGTGAACCGGACTGGAAGCGTCTCGCTGATCTTCAGGACGAGTCCTCATGAACCGGACTGGAAGCGTCTCGCTGATCTCCAGGACGAGTCCTCGTGAACCGGACTGGAAGCGTCTCGCTGATCTCCAGGACGAGTCCTCATGAACCGGACTGGAAGCGTCTCGCTGATCTCCAGGACGAGTCCTCATGAACCGGACTGGAAGCGTCTCGCTGATCTTCAGGACGAGTCCTCATGAACCGGACTGGAAGCGTCTCGCTGATCTCCAGGACGAGTCCTCGTGAACCGGACTGGAAGCGTCTCGCTGATCTCCAGGACGAGTCCTCGTGAACCGGACTGGAAGCGTCTCGCTGATCTCCAGGACGAGTCCTCATGAACCGGACTGGAAGCGTCTCGCTGATCTCCAGGACGAGTCCTCATGAACCGGACTGGAAGCGTCTCGCTGATCTCCAGGACGAGTCCTCATGAACCGGACTGGAAGCGTCTCGCTGATCTCCAATCCTCTGGGGGGTGTGGAGGTCGTGTCACTGCCAGGAATTGGGCGTTTCAAATTTAAAAAGACGAAGAAAAACAAACAATTAAAATACAAAAAAATGATAATAGATGGAAGCACACCTTTGAACTGGTATTTCTATTGTTGTTGACAATGTTGTTAGTCACACACAAACCCTGCACTGAAAGGTGCAGCCAAGGGCAGGGATTTGAAGAAGCTATGAAGGTTACTGAACACACCTTGACATTTAAACACAACATTAACAATGCAAATGTAAACGCCGATGCATCCTGAATAGCGCTCTTACACGCGAGTTATCTGCGTGTGTGCTCAATACACCTCGCATTTTACTAACCCTTAAAAGTGCGTTTGAAGTTTGCAGCGCATGTCTGCGATTGTAATCGTCACATTCCCGGGGGCTGGGGTTGACACGCGCCCCTTCAGCTGTGTTGCTGTCACGGAAGGCAGCACGCTATAACGCCGCTGCTTCCTGCACCCCATAGCGCTCACATTAACAGTTCCAATGGACAGCTGAGCGGCTCCCAGCTTGAGGAAAAGTATGAGACGCCGTTAGGACATAATTCAAATGGACACCTCATTCATACACTACACAGTGAAAACGTATACACTAAACACTGAAATCACATACACTACACACTGAAATCACATGAAATCCACATACACTACACACTGAAATCACATGAAATCCACATACACTACATACTGAAATCACATGAAATCCACATACACTACACACTGAAATCACATGAAATCCACATACACTACACACTGAAATCACATGAAATCCACATACACTACACACTGAAATCACATGAAATCCACATACACTACACACTGAAATCACATGAAATCCACATACACTACATACTGAAATCACATGAAATCCACATACACTACATACTGAAATCACATGAAATCCACATACACTACACACTGAAATCACATGAAATCCACATACACTACACACTGAAATCACATGAAATCCACATACACTACACACTGAAATCACATGAAATCCACATACACTACATACTGAAATCACATGAAATCCACATACACTACATACTGAAATCACATGAAATCCACATACACTGCACACTGAAATCACATGAAATCCACATACACTACACACTGAAATCACATGAAATCCACATACACTACACACTGAAATCACATGAAATCCACATACACTACATACTGAAATCACATGAAATCCACATACACTACATACTGAAATCACATGAAATCCACATACACTACACACTGAAATCACATGAAATCCACATACACTACACACTGAAATCACATGAAATCCACATACACTACACACTGAAATCACATGAAATCCACATACACTACACACTGAAATCACATGAAATCCACATACACTACACACTGAAATCCACATACACTACACACTGAAATCACATGAAATCCACATACACTACACACTGAAATCACATGAAATCCACATACACTACACACTGAAATCACATACACTACACACTGAAATCACATACACTACATAATTAAAAAAGATGACTTTATTTATTTCTTCATCTCTGGTAATACGAGTCATTTCTGCCCCCCTTACTAGCTCAGTGAGTCTGGGTAGAAGCTATTTTCCATGGGCTAAGTGTGGTTTGGTTTTGTAATTTAGTTTTTGTTCTGTATTTATCACATTGTGTCCTGTCACAGAGTTCAAGCAAGTCATGATTAAAACCTACGGGGAAAATTCCAACGCAAACGAAGGCGTCTGCCAAATAAACTGATACCCAGGGCTTGGCACCTGCAGCCACAGGGTGAATTGCAACGAACTAAACTGAGCGTACTAACTGAGGTGGGATGTCTTTCGGGTGTAATTGTAAGTGACTCTGAAGCTGATAGTTCACAAACCCTAGTCTCAGTAAGTCACCTTAGATAAAGGCGTCTGCTAAATAAACAAATAATAATAATGAATCCAAATTGAATTATTACCGCGAGTACAGTCCCCTTCCTTTCGCAACCCGCCATCCCCTGCGTTTATTATTATTATTATTATTTCTTAGCAGACGCCCTTATCCAGGGCGACTTACAGTCGTAAACAAAAACACATTTCAAGAATCACAGTACAAGTAATAATACAATTAAGAGCAAGATGACTTTGGTTCTAGCAAGTACAAGTATATGACAAATACGATTTAATAACGGAGCAGATAACAGTGTCAGTGATAGTTACATCAGGATATAATTAAATACAAAATACTACAGATTAAATAACACTTGTGACAGATTACAGTACTCTAAAGTACAGGATTACAGTACTCTAAAGTACAGGATTAAATGCAGTAAAATAGGGGGCAGATAAGAGCAAGTAAAGCGCATTTAAGGAAGAGTGTTACAGTGTCCAGAGGGAAAAAAAGGAGTTCTACAGGTGCTGTCTGAAGAGGGGCTTTTAAACCCTAATTATAGTTCTGTGCCTCGTCCTGCGGACAGGTAGGAGATCGTCGATTCGAGGTGGTGTAATGCCAAATTGTTTGTTCATGTTCATTGCTACGCATACCTGCCGCAGCAGTGTGGAGTAGTGGTTAGGGAGGTCGTGGGTTCAATCCCAGGTGGGGGACACTGCTGCTGTACCCTTGAGCAAGGTACTTTACCTAGATTGCTCCAGTAAAAACCCAACTGTATAAACGGTAATTGTATGTAAAAAAAAAAAAAGTGGTATCTTGTAACAATTGTAAGTCGTACTGCATAAGGGCGTCTGCTAATAAATAAAGTGTCTGCTGTCGCCCTCTAGCGCTTCCCGGCCCTGGGGACCCCCTGTGTCTGCTGGCTCTCATTATAACTGAGCTCTCAATTACTTAACCAGACCCTTAACGGAACTAATAATATGCTTCATTATTTATTTATTTATTTTTCACGGATATATTCTCTTTGTAAATGCGAAAAGCATATTTTCTTATAAATAAACACATTGAACTCCGTTTTGCTCGTCCTCTGCCTTCCTTGTGGTCCGCGCATTACTCCTTCCCAGTAAAAGAACCCGTGCTGTTAACTAGGGCAACATGGGAAACGCTGGCTCTCTCTCCTCTTTTCACAGAGCTGGCGTGGTCGCATTGTTGCACGGCATGGTGGCGGCTTAGCCTGAGTCTAGTTGCCCCCGGTGTAACTGTGCACACCCCAAGACTGGTTTGCCGCGCCCCGCACGTTACACACTCTGAAATAGTTTTTTTTTTTTTTGTAGCTCCATTGTATAATTTTGCACACGACCACTGGCCATGGTTGCCTTCGTATGGATGCACTGACAAATGAAGCTTTTTTTTTTATAGGCTATACCTGAAATATGTAATTAGCATTTCTGATTTGATTTTATGGTCTACAAAACACCCTTGGTCCTGATAAGGAATGCATTTGTTGTTGTTGTTGTTGTTGTTGTTGTTGTTGTTGCTGTTGTTGTTGTGTGTGTGTGTGAATTAAAAGCATACACTTTATTTATTTTTATAACATATGACTGGCTAGTCTTGAGTTTGTCGGCGCTGCATCGCCATCAAAACAAACAGACCTGTCGCCGGGCGCGGGCTGTGCTCGAGCCATTCGTGCCAAAGGATTTCAAATAAAATAAACGCTCGTGCACTGAAAAGGTGTTTAACTGCCACCCACGAACTGACGCTGCGAGTATTATTATTATTATTATTATTATTATTATTATTATTATTATTATTAGGGGTGTTGGAACCGAAGTTTTATTTCACAGATAAATACAAAAGTGGCAAAACCATGACAAGAAAATGAGGCGAGGGGAGGTGAGTGAGGCGAAGAGATAACTGTATGAACAATGAACATTAGCATTTCAATAGTCTTTTTACTAGAATCAGTCTTAAATATCAATAAAACAGCTTTTAGATTTATGACAAATTACAGCCAGTAGGCGCTACTGGTACCAGACTACAGTTGAGTTTATTTAATTGAGATGTTTCTCAAACCCCAGTTTATAGGCCTCTATTCTCAACTTCAAATATGAAACATTCGAATTTGTTTCGAGAAATTATTATTATTATTATTATTATTATTATTATTATTATTATTATTATTATTATTATTATTTGTTCTTTCAGTGTAATGTACTTCCTGTGCAAATTGTATTAGTTTATTAAGAAGTCCGTACTCGAGTACAGTTGCCGGGTAATTACCATTAAAATCACCTCGACGTGTACTAATTAGCAGGACCTGGGCGCAGACTTTGTGAAACCGGATAGAGACGGTTTCTACTTGGCTAATTTAAATCCAAAACGTTGAGAAAAAAAAAAAAAATATTGTTGAAACATTTTGTCAAGGTTTATTTTAGTTTTTACAATACACATCAAACTGTCAAAGTCTGTTTTGTTTATTTCTTCCAGTTTACATTACTACGATTTGGGTAAACAACATATTATTGAAAGCTTTGGGATATATAGATACCTGCATTTATATATATATATATATATATATATATATATATATATATATATATATATATATATATATATATATATATATATATATATATATATATATATATATATATATGGGGTTTCTGTCTCACAGGTTTCAAATGAACAGAAATGGTTAAATTGTCGTTATAATAACAACTAGTAATTATGTACTGGTATTGTTCTGTAACTTCAAATGGTAAAACAGAGAAGTATAACGAGTTATACAAAACCTGATATAATTGTACTATAGAAAACAATTCTGAAACAGGGAGCTGCCTAAAACAGTGAACAGGTTCAAAAGAAACAACCTTCCCTACGCAATATAACATGAGATTGTGAGTGTTGTCAAGTTGTGAGCCCTCCTTCTCTCTCCTGCTGTCATATGTATTCGTTAATGTTGTGACATTTGCATTCGTTTCAACATCAAAGGCAACTGCAGTTAGTGGACACCACACAGATAGAAGAGATAATGACAAAGTAAAAGATAGACTTTTTAGATCCGATGACCTTTCCTAATAAATCATCTTTTATACACCAGAAAACAGAACAGTACAATCAGTTAATTTGCATCAGGAATAATAATTTATTTGAAATCTGAAAAATAAAACACGCCACTGGCATTTTAATCATTTCAATAATGACAGGTACTACAAATATAATATTTACTTACATATACAATAACAAGATTAATTTGATTCACTATTATATTGATTTTAACCCTTTCCCCCTATATTTATTACTGATGTTACAACATGTTTTGGGCTATCTGCATCGACTTTGAATCTATGTTGATGTTGGAGCCATCCAAAATATATAAATCCTATTTTTAGTTCCAGTGTTTTTGGCTACCCATGTTACAGTGAGAGATATTTTTCTTTTTGCAAAGTTAAAATGTGAATATATAGGGCCAACATTTTTATTACAGATTAACCCATTAAAATAAATAAACTACACGTAGAAATGTCTTCTTAATAGCTTGAATAAATATATTGCACATCATTTAACAGTCATAATTAACCAGAAAATATATATCTATCCATATATATATATAGGCATACAAATATTGCATTGGCTCAATGTTGCCCTCTTTCTTTCCCTTTTTTCCACCAGGTCCTCAGATCATTCATTAAAGTGTTGGAAAACGTCTTCATCTCAGGTGGGGGAAGTACAGGCCATGGGGAGCCTGCATCACCTGGTACGAGTCTTTACGCCTGCGCTGTCTAACCATTGCCAACTAGGAAAAGACACAAGAAAAAAGGCAATATTAGGCTACGTTTTGTCTGTGTGTATTGTTGATGATCTTATTTGTTCTTCCTAGCTGGTTAAAAACTTGGTCAACAATCTAATTTCATTTAATCACATATATCCAACACAGTTAACATAACTGCTTGTTGATTGTTTGTGATGAAAGATAAGACGAGATCTCTTAATAGAATCCAGGGTCAGGTATGCAGGCCACTGGATTGCATTGCTGCTTAGAACCAAGCTGTCACTCAACGACATCATGAAGCCCTGTTAGCTTATCTGCAGCATGGTGATCAATTGGGGAGGCTTATGATTTAATACTGTTTATTATTAGTGGTAACTAAAAATGATCTTACCAAGAAACACAGGAGGAAGATCAGAAACAGGATAAACAAGATACCAAGGACAATGATAATGATGGCCCAGAAAGGGAATTCATCTTTTGGCTGAGGAGGCACGATTACAACAGTTGTGTCTAAAACAAGGTAAAAGAAGAAAAATAGTAATATTAGTGGTATAGTCCTTGTAAATCGAACTGTCTCATCCTCCTTATAATGATGTAATGACTGATATGATGGCAGTATTCATTATTATAAATCATATGGTGATATTTTCAGTGAGGCAAATATAATGTTTCACCACAAATTCTATACATTTTTTTGGTTTACATTTTCCATGTATATTTTTCAGTGCTTATAGGTTAGGATTGTCAAAAAGAGCCTCCCTCCCCAGTTAAATTGCATGTCTGTGACAGTGGAGAGTTAACCAGTACAGCAGATGCTTACCTTTTACACTTAAACTGTCCCATTGCAGTTCATACGTCCCTCCCAGTAAATCAGTGTTGTTGGTTCCCTTTGCAAATGTGTCTTTAATGATGTCACTGTCAAGGGTTTTGATCTCATCCGTTGGCTTAAAGATACAATTGCTGCTTACCTTTACAGAACCTAACCTGTAGGGGGAAAAACAGAATGAATCCATGCATGAAGGCTTCAACATTCTGTTAAAAAACATGATGAATCCATGCATGAAGGCTTCAACATACTGTTAAAAAACATGATGAATCCATGCATGAAGGCTTCAACATTCTATTAAGAAACATGATGAATCCATGCATGAAGGCTTCAACATTCTGTTAAGAAACATCATGAATCCATTCATGAAGGCTTCAACATTCTGTTAAAAGCTGTATCTTTATTATTTGTGTGGGTTAGGATTTTATACACATATGATGATTTTGCATTATTTAAACAAGTACAATCTCTACAGTATATTTATACCCTCAGAATGTGTGACAAGGCATTCCTATTCTCTGAAGAGTTTTAAGGGCTGCTCAGGTGGGTTCAGCTTACTATACTAGCCATAAGACAAACACCACGATTTAAGATACTTACGTCAAACCTGTAACTATACAGTACTTGTAGTTGTTTCCTACGGTGCTGTTTTTGTACAATGCAGCAAGCTGTGTTAAAGAAGGAAAATAAATAAATATGTCATTGTTTTCATATTAAACCATGTTGCACCCTCAAAACATGTACTTATATTCTTATATTCAGCGCTGCAGGTAAGGTTTTGGGTCACTGAGTAATTTACTCCCCAGTTTAAACACTGTATTTTGGGTGAGTAAAATACAAACATCAAAAATCTAGTCGCATATTCAACAGTCAAAAACATGCATTGCAAGTGAGTGCATTCAACTGTACTTAAAAAATAATAACAATAATAAAGATGATATATATTAACAATTTATGTATATATTAACAATTTAACCATTGAGATGCCAGGAACCAGCAAAGTACAAGAAGCTTGATAACATGCAAACTCAAGCTATGCAGCAAAATTGCAATGCGTATCGTAGGCATTCATTTTAAATATCATGCATAATTAATATTTCTTCAATGCGTAAAACACCCGGTACACAGATTATCTGGAGCGCTGCTTATATTTCTACGTCTGTTCCACATGCTGTAGTCTTTTGGTGCTCTGTTACAGCATAAGGAAAGTAAGAAAGTATGTGTCAAATCATATTGAGCAGGTTTTTCTCTTACCATTGCTGTTACATTGGCCTGAATCTCCTTGTACAGAGGCGAGTTTGTGTCATCCAGCATGCCTGGGCTGTAGTTTCTGTTGGTTATGGTGAAATTGAGGTCAAAGACCATGTCACTGGGGCTGATGGCTATCGGAGGACTGGTGGTGGTGGGGGGGGGGGGGGGGATGGTGAGTGAAGAGTCTCTCTCTGTATAGTCTGAAACACAATATGTATCTGTTTTATAAACATGTGTGTATTTTCATAATAATACAGCTGAAAATATTCCAAAGTTAAACATGTGCTATAATGCTTCAGTTCAAGGGTCTTTTAATTCATTTTGACACAAACAGAGGATGCTTTTTAAACAAGTACTCCTGGTGTGGACACCTTGTTGCTGCTAACTCATTATTAATGGATGGTGTGACCCTAAGGAACTCACCTTTGACATAAAGGCTGTCTTTATCAAGGTTGTAAGGTCCCAGATTTTTGAGGTTATGTGTTGCATTTTTGAACACTTCATACACTTTGACTTTATTGATTGCCGTTTCAGAACTCTCGGATTTGAAATCACACAAAGTATTAACAGTAGTGTCATTTCCATCTTGTTGAGACCTGTGGAAGGAATACAAAAGTGAAGCAAATTACTATGACACACTGAAGAACCAAAAAGCAGAAAATAAGTGATAGTGAGGATGAGGAGGGTGAAAACTGCAGAAATTAGTTTGGGACATTAAAAGCAGCTTACGTTAAAACAAAAAAGAGCGATGAAATGAGATCATCTTTAAATATGAGATGTATGCAAAAGGAATGCGCTTACCCAAATCTCACAATCCTACACCCCTGGTATGAGTTGCTCACTTCACTGCTTTTAAAAAGATTATCCATCTGTAATATATAAAAAAAACATGAAGCCAGTTACATCAATACAGAACTGAGTTTTCTTTTGAGTAATGTAAAGCAGGTTTTTGTTATGAATAAAAGGTTGATCAAAATCAAAGTATAGTAAAATGTGATTTTGTTGTACGTACCAGGGTAATTATTGTGGCCTCGACGTACTTATACTTTTGTGAGTCTGATTTTGTCAGGTCTTGTATGAACTTCAAATTAGTAATTGTAAAATTAAGAGGATAGGACTGAGCTGGAGGATAGGGAACTGGCGTCTCATGATACCCTGAAAATTGTATAAAAAGAGATCAAATACAGTTAGATAAAAACATATTATAAAAAGAGATCAAATACAGTTAGATAAAAACATATTATAAAAAGAGATCAAATACAGTTAGATAAAAACATATTATAAAAAGAGATCAAATACAGTTAGATAAAAACATTATAAAAAGAGATCAAATACAGTTAGATAAAAACATTATAAAAAGAGATCAAATACAGTTAGACAAAAAAAATATTATAAAAAGATCAAATACAGTTAGATAAAAAAACATATTATAAAAAGAGATCAAATACAGTTAGATAAAAACATTATAAAAAGAGATCAAATACAGTTAGATAAAAACATTATATAAAGAGATCAAATACAGTTAGATAAAAACATATAAAAAGAGATCAAATACAGTTAGATAAAAACATATTATAAAAAGATCAAATACAGTTAGATAAAAAAACATATTATAAAAAGAGATCAAATACAGTTAGATAAAAACATATTATAAAAAGATACAGCAACATGTACTTAAATAGCGGACAATGATCAACAGTCATACATTTGTACACATGCCTTAAGGAGTGCTAATTCTGTCCTCTGTTTTTTTTAAATGTAACTTTGCATTGACATTTATTAAAATCTTTTTTTCCCCCTTGAAGGTGAATTTAGAATGTTTCTCATATATATGACCCTGTCACCACCAAAAGCAGCACCAGTACTT